>PVHY01000231.1:0-279185 GCA_004024945.1 Uropsilus gracilis
CTCTCAGGGAATCAGGTTCACAGGCACACCAGGCAAGGAGTCTGGGCCAAGTGTATGGCAAGCAGGCAGGGCAGGCAGGCAGGCAAGGAAAAGGGGCTGGTAGGTAAGCAGGCAACTGGGCTTCCCAACTCCCCACGAGTCTTCATATTCATTCTCTGGGCTCTCTCTCTAGCATTCTCTCTACCCTCTTCTGGAGTCATGCTGCTCATTATCATAGCAGTTGTGCTACTGGGACTGCCACTGCTCCAGTTCTGGCCACACTTCTAGACTCAGGTGTGCCCACTTACCCATCTGTATGCCATGCTTTTTGGGCCCAGGTGTCCACAATTATGGGTACACGTGCCCCACCCACCTTCAAAGTGCCGTCTGCATGAATACAATCAAGGCTTCAGGTGGTAGCCACAGAGGCTAGTGATGTAAAAAGTCTGATTAATTTTTTTTGTTATATTTAATTTATTCTTTAAATCACAACCTCAGTAAATGGTTTTTGGGATGTCTCCCCCTTCAACCTCAGGTGTCCCTTCTATTTTCTCACACCTGCCTCTTTGTTGTCTGCTAGTCTGTGTTAAGTCCATTGGTCTTTTTCTTTCCTGTAGCAGTATCCTTTCATTTGGTGAGGGACTTTGTTCCTGGTGAGACTTGATGGTAGGTTTTCAATCTTAAGTTTGAGTTGGGCAGCGAGTCTATATTTATTTGTGGTCTTTCCAGGCTTTCTCATCGGAGGCTGTCTTCTCCAATCCCATCTCTGTTGTTTTTCTGCTTTACCTTATTGTTCTGGCATCAGTTTCAGGGGTCCTTACCCCCTGCCAGTGCCAGTAAAGAAGTTTCTCTGTGGATACAGGCATTTGTGTTTGGCCATTGTAGATTATCTCCTCTTCCTCAGTTTGCATTTTTGCTGTGGGGCCAATACTCCCAGTCTTTGACTTTCCTTTCTTCTCCCATAGTGTGGGGAGAGCCTTGCTCTCCTAGAAGGCATCTCCAAAATGAGGTCTTGGGTCTTCCAGACCCGGTGAGTGCATAAGTGTGGTTCATGATATCATCTTTTAACTGTCCATCTGCTATGTCCAGCTCAAGCCTGTGGGCTGAATTTTTACCTGGTCACGGGTGAAAAGCCTGATTAATTAATTTACCCCACATGCATTAAATGTTGTTCAAAGATACTGATTTTTAAATTTTCGATTGTATCAATTCCAATTGTATGTCTGTGGGAATTACCCATTCATCTGAAGTTTTCAGTTTATCTATGTGAGGTTGATCTTGATATTCTAATTTTTGGAAGGACTGTCAGTATTGCTATCTCTTTTTGCATTCCTTCCAGTGGTATTTTGAATTTCTGTTATATTTCAGTGCGTCTTGTCAATGGTTAATTAATCTTTTTTAATAGAACCAAATTTTGGCTTTCTTGATTTTCTCTATTGAATTCTTGTTTTCCAATTCATTAATTTCATCTCATATATTTAGTTTTCCCTCATTTCAGGTTTAACTTTCTTTTGTTTCTTTTTCCTTTTTTTTTTAGAGCCAGTTTTAGTGCACAGCAAAACAGCATACAAAATACAGGTGATTCTTGTATATCCCCTCCCCACACACTTGTGTGTGTAACGACAGCAAAAGCAACTGGTATTGTAAGAAAATTTATGCATTTTTTACAGTTGGCAAGCCTACAATGACACATCATTATCACCCTGTTATGCAAGCAGCCTGTTCATGATGCTAATGGTAATGCATATGCAGGTCAATCTGGGTAGGTACTTTATTGGTTCTAACAGCTACACAGGCATGCAGGGCAGGGCTAAAAGGGTTGGCAGGCAGGCCCCAGCACCCCAGGAATATTGATGCTCTTTCTCTGGGCTCTCTCTGTCATTCTCTCCTGGGCACTCATCCCATGCTTTCCTTGTGCTTTCTTCATGAGCTTTCTCACCCCAGAGTGATGCTACCCTTTTATCCTTTTCCTCCTAGGCCCAAATATGCATATGCCCACTGGGACCAAGCAGAGACAATTATGGGGAGGGAGCAATACCACTGGCCATAGAGGCTTAACAAAAGTCTTTTGTTTATTTTTTCACTGTATCCCATGTTAGTGAAGTCATTTGGTTCCTGTCTTTTTCTTCTTGACTTATTTCTGCTAATATGATTCCTCCTAAGCACATCCATGTTGTTATAAAATCGTCAAATTTGTCATTTTTAATTGATGAGTAATATTCCATTATGTATATGTACCACATTTTTTTCATCCAGTCATCTGTTTTGGGGCATTTAGGTTGCTTCTATGTCCTTGCAATTATAAATTGTGCTGCAGTAAACATTCGAGCACAGGTGTCCCATTATCAAGTGAGCTAAAGGACTCATATCAACTGGGAAAAGACATTAGCAAAATAATTACATCTCATTAACACTGAAAATATACAAGGAACTCTTGTTCCTTGTAAAACTCAACAATAGGAAAATGATCAATTGAGAAATTGATGGAGAAAGTTTACCAGTGCTATAAACAGATGAAAAGATGCCTCAAAATCATCCGTCATGTAAATGTTAATTAAAGAAATAATTAGATATCACTACATATCTATTAGGATAACCAAAATCTAGAACACTGAGCAAAAGGAACTCTTCTTCACCAATGGTAGAAATATAAATGGTAGAATTTGGAAAAATCTGGCAGTTTCTTAAAAACACTGGCTATATTCTTACTATATAACTTAGTAACTGGACTCCTTGTGTTTACCCAAAGAAAGAAAAAAAATTTGTCCACACAAAAACCTGCACATGAATATTTATAGCAGTTTGGTATACTATTGCCAAACTCAAAATAACCCAGAAGTCTTTCATTGGTGGAGGGGTAATTAAATTAGTATCCAGACAATGGAATATGATTCAATGCAAAAGTGAGTTAGTTACAAAAAGAAAAACCTTAAATGCATCTTAGTAAGTAAAGAAAGTAAATCTGAAACCTTAAAGTAAATCTGAAACAGAAAATCTTAAATGCATCTTCATAACTGAAGAAAGTAAATCTGAAAATACTGAATGATTCCAACCATATGACATTTGAAGAAGGCAAAACTATGGATACAATGAAAACATCATTGGCTGCCAAAGGCTCAGGGGGAAAGAAGGATGAATAAGCAAATCACAGAGGATTTTCAGGACAGTAAAACTTTTCTGTGTGACCCTATAATGTAGGCTACAGGTCATTATACACATGTCAAATCTATGAGATGCACAGCACCTAGAGTGAACACAAAAGTAAACTATGGATTTGGGACATGTAGGGTAAGTGAGTTGGCCTTTATGTAGATCTAAGTTTCTGCTTAAAGCAACATTTTCTATGTAAAATTTCTTATATTTCTCACAATATAGTCTACTGTTGATACAGATTTAAATATCACTTACCTTTTTTCTTTCTTCTTTGGAAATATCAGTTCCTATGTTACTAACTTTGTAATTATCCCATTAAAATTTAGCACAAAAGTTGGACGTTTGTCCCTGTATTTTTTTTCCTTTTTTTTTTTTTTTTGGTTTTGCTTGTTTCTCTTAAGATATATTCAAATGGTGATGCTTTCTCAGCTGTATCTAATCTATCTACTAGCAATCTCATAAAAGAGATTCAGTTATTTTTCTTTCTCAGGCACTTTTGTGTTATTAGTATTTCCATCTCTCTACATTGTCCATGTGTTCTATTACATTACACTTTATGCATTGGAGCACTTAACATCTCATTCAAAGCATAGATTCCTGCTCTGTTAATTACTGCATTCCTTAGTCTTAGTTTGGTTCTGATGATTACTGTTTTTCTTTAAACATTGAATTTTCCCTTTTAGAATATGTTGTCATTTTTTTCTTTAAAGTTAGACATGAAGCACTTGGTTAAAGGAACTGCAGTAGTTAGTCCTTCAGTGGTAAAAGTCTGCTGAGGGTGAAAGGTTTTAATTGAGATATTTCAGTTTTAAGCATGGGTGTTAGTCTTCTAGTGAGGCTATGCCAGTGAAATGTGATCTTTGCACCTGCCCCTCGTTTATCATGAGCTCAGCATTGCTAGAAGCAATGAAATTGGTAAGTACTTTTGTTTTGAAGGGTAGAAGGAGCAAGAATTGGAGTTCCTCTCCTCCCTAGGTCAACTAAATTCTGACTAACACCAGTAGTTTAGGCCCCAGCTAAAGAGTTTCACGTGAGGGCAGAGACTTTTAAGAACAGGGTACTCAGGGTACTTACTTTCTTCTGCTAGAAACACAAAGGGAGTTTTCTGCAGCCTAGCCTGGAATAGCACCCTCCAACTCCTGCAGGTAAAACTCACAAAGGTTTGGGAATCCTTTGATGTTAAAAATGACAGTCTTTATTTTAGTATTATTTTAGCTCCATTTTGCGAAAAAAAAAAAAAAAAAAAAAAAAAAAGCTGAGATACCAGTAGGTGAGTTTTACAGCATTTCTTGGACATGAAAGACATCCAGTGAAATGTGCTGTGTTCATGGTGGTGGTTCTACTGTTTTCATCTGAAAAAGTTTATATATATATATATATTCTTTTTGAAAAACATTTACAGTTAAGAGATTGTTTGGGTTGGTGTTAGTTTTTCAGAAATTTGAAAATGTCACCAGCTGTCTTTTGGATTGTCTTAAAAGTTAGTAGAATGTGAGTTTTGTTGCAGTTTGTTAGACTCAGTGCTTTTTCTGCTCCAAAATTTTTTTGGTTTTACGTTTTGCATAGGGCACAAGCAGGTTGTCAGATGATCTTTATTCCATACGCCTGTTTGACTATTAGCTTCAAACTTTCCTTGTGTACTTTCACCTCAGCCTGGGCCTCATCTCATGTTCTCCCCCAAGGACAGAATGGAGCACTCAGCCTTAATCTGGTTTGATGTTCTTGGTTTTTGGAGATGAAGTTTGCCCTATCAACTCACTCTGCTTGTTAGAGCTAAATGAAGAACACCTTGAATAGCCTGGGTATGGAGATTCTAACTACACTCACAAGAAGATGAAGGTTTAGCACTTTTTTTCTAACTATTCCTTAGCCACAGTTTTCAACTGTGTTTATATCCAACTGTCCACTGTGGATTTAATATTTTCAGTAGGGAAGGTGGCTCCATGTGGAACTCCTTTTTCCTATAGTAGCAGCTGCTTTTTTAGTGGTAAGTCCTGTAACCCCAAAGGATTCTCACTTTGTTCAAAATGTGTCTTGTTACCTTGAGTTGAAGTCTAAGAGAAACTCTGACATTGAGCATAAAATCCCTGATCCTATGACTCTGGAGAGGTCTATATTCTCATACTATCCCATATTTGGTCCTCAGTAACTTTTAGAAATGTAACTTTTAGTAACTTTTAGAAAATTAGCTGACATCATTTTGCTGACTTATACAACAGCTCAGCTCCCTGCTATGTCCTGCTCCACATAAGCTCCACTCGTATTTCTTTGGAGATGTCAATTTGTCCACGATTCCAGACTATTTTTTTCATGACCTCCTCCACCAAACTTGTTCAAATTAACATAATGCAGTTTATTATGTGTTTTCTTGTTGTCTGAGATCAATAATCTCTAGTGTCTGTATCCTAATTGGAAGTCAAACTTTTCTGGAGATTGTTTAGATAGAGCTGTTTAAAACTGATGTCAGCTTCACATAATGAAACAGTAGCTCATAGTACCTGGGTATTGAGATGATTACTTTCAACAGCAGTTGTGTTGGCATCATCCCTTTGAAAATTAAGCTTTCTTATCTTAAAAAAAAAAAAAAAACCAGAATTTCTTTTATCAAAATGTATGTCATGTCATGTTGTAAATATGCTGCCTCTGGCGTGTCATTGTTAAACTATGAGCTTTGAAGTTTTTATTTTTTATTTTTCACTAGTAGAATGACAGATTAAATAGATGTTCTTCTGTATATAGAACATCAGAAATTGTAACAGTAACTATTTTCACATAATCTTACTGTAGGAAAACTGATTATTATTACCAGCTCTTTTAAGTCTAAGAAATTTATCTCCAAAGTACTTAACATGTGAGCAGTTACTGCTTAGACAATCAAGCAATCCATTTAGCTCATCAGAATTCTTAATTTTAATGTATTGCATCATTCCTATTAAATTTTATTTCATCACTCTTGTCATCACATTTAACTTAGTGTGAAAACTACTTGAAAGTGCAGTTTATATAAAAGATACTAATGTGCTCTTGACATCCGATGAATAGAGTAATAGCCTAATGAACTAAGAAAAAAATTTAATCCTGGTTAGTAATAGACAAGAAGTGCTCCTCATTTATTTAGTTGGGCCAGAAAGTTAGAAGACCAGAGATACTAAAGAAATAACAGCAATTCACTCTGAATATGTCACATACTCATATCATCTTTTGTTGTATTATGTCATTATCAATATCAGACAAAGAAATAGTGTAAAATCAGTTTAACTGTATATTTAGCTAAATGTTATTAATTCAATAAATGTTTAGTGACTATTATATGACATACTGCCGGAGGTATGTTCTCTGAAAGAGAACATGCTCTGCTTTACATGGGACCTTTCATTTTTTGACAAAAATGAAAGTACTGATTATTACTTTTGTATTTACTTTCTTGAAGAGATTTCAAATGGGATAGGTTTAAGTTTGTGTGTTATCAATACATTTTAGTAGATAAGCGATAAGCATGGATTTACTTGTTCTATGATTTCTCTAGGTTATATAATATTTTTAAACATAGAGTATTAGAGATTTCTTTAGTGTTAATAAAGTTGATGGGTATCTACAGTGGAACATGATATATTTGGTTTAAATTTAAGGAGTGGTTTATAAATTGAGTGTCCCCTTTTGAGAAGGAAAACATTAACATTGTTCCTTTCAGCCCCTTGGGTGGATGAACTAGTACCAGCTGTCTTAATGACCTGAGGACCCAAATCTCTCTACCAGGACTTGGTTTAAGATTGTATTTACATTGTGTTTGGTTTTCCTGTGGTATATTGGAGTCTTGACTTTGTAAGTGCCAGTGTTAAGTTTTCATGAGATTTGAGATCAGTCTTCCTAATAATTGGCATCTTTAAATTGGACACAGTAGTGAGTATTTACAACACAAAATTTAGCAAATATGACTAATAAGGTTTCAACTACCCTCAGGTAAGTCCTTTGGTGAGATTTCTCATTAACATCCAGGATTTTAACCTGAGGAGTATAACTGCATAATACCTCTGCTAATTTGAAGTCTTGTCCAATGAAGAGAGAGAGGATTGAGTTGGTTTTTTTTTTTTCAACTTTCCTCTCTTTATTATCACAAACTTATCACCTAGACATTTTGCTGAAGTTCCAAGTCCTGAAAAGATGTAATTTAATTTTCTCTCTGTAAGGTAGTCACTTTTGTTCCTTTCCTCCCTGGCATGTGTTTTTAATGGAGACCTTATCAGATTATTACATTTACATGGTTTATCTATTTTTGAAACTTGTCCTCAGCCCCACATGTAAGTTTAACCTTCACTCAATTACTCTGAGTTCTGGTGTCTGGGTGATTGGGCCTGCAGTTCTGAGACACAGCACATTATCACATTTGGAGGGCTCCAACATCTCATGTTCAAAGGTTTCCTAATGTGACTCAAAAGACTTAAAATATGGTTTCACTAAGATTTACTACACAGATTTAGTAGGGTTTCACTGTTGGGCCATAAGGGGGGAAGACGTGAGGCTGGAGGGATCCATCTTCAGGTTTCTTTATATTTTTTCCCTCTAAGGAGGCATCACATGGGGCACATTCTTCCCTTGATATGAAAGCCCAGGAATGTGTGTGCAATTGTTTCTGTTGAGTAGATCTCATAATAGACTTAGTGGCTGAGGTCTTTTCTGGGCACTGATTCATGTACCTGTGCCTAGAATATACCAGAATTCCAGACTCGGAGACAAGAAGATATAGTTTAAACCATGTTGTTCTCTGGACTATGAGTATAATTTCAAACAAATTACACAGAATAGAACAAAATTCCTTCTGAAAATCACTTGTACTTGTGTGTTTGTATATTAGTACAGAATTGCCAACTTGTGCTGTGCTTGATGCTATGAAAAACACTGGAATAGAGTATGGCAGAGATATTTTAGCTGGTTTATATGTTATCAAAAAGACCTTTTTGGCATGGAGACATCTGAACAGAGAAGTAGAAAAAGGAAGAATAAATTATACAGACATCTGGAGGAGTTTTCTTCCAAACAGAATTCCTTGTTACAGAGACAGGAACTGCTGGCAGCAGGGCAAGAGGGACTGTGTAACTGATGCAAAAATAAGCAAGGTAGAGTTTTAGCTAACAGATGACATCGGAGAGGTAGGGGAAGGATGTAAAAAATATTTTGGAGACCCATAATTTGCATAGTCTGTAAAATATAAATGCATCAAAGCAAGGGTTAGAGGTGGAAGGTTTTGTTAATTGGAGAGAGGAAAACAGATTGTATTTATCTAGACAGGTAGGTGACCGAAATACAATTGGGTTAAAATGGAGAACAGATAGTGCTTGAGATATGCATCAAGACTTTAGTGATTCAGTGAGGTCCCTTAGGGGGGAAATGCCAAGTTGGGATTAGATATGCACGAGATGTATTGGGAAGAAAAACCTATAACAGTAAGGAGATGGGCAGGCTAGACATAAGTGAGAAGAATAATTAGGTTGCAATGCAGGTTTGACATCCATGAAATGAGAGGAAAGATAGGAAAACCAGGTAAGAGACACTCAGACAACTGCAAATCTACAGGAGGGTCTTGGCCAGGCCAGTGTGAAGTCACCTAAAACAGGATAGCCTTAGAAGAGCCTCAACTTGGGCAGACATAACAAGACTAATAGTGTTGTCACACTTCGGTTTAGCCTGGAAATAGTCAAGAGGAAGCTTAGATTTGGCATGGATACAGTAAAGAATTATAGATGCTGCATGTAGAAGCTTTCAGTCAACTGTGTCGGCTACAGCTGGTTTTTTGAAGCACAATCTGAGCAGTTGTGGTGTTGGTTGACACCTACAATGTGGCTCCATCTTCAGTTACTCTGAAGTATTGAGGGGGATGTAGGATCTTACTTTTAAGTAGGTTTTTTGAAGATTTTGAGGGTAATAAGGAAAGAGAGAAGCAAATTGTAACATACCTAAGGAGTTAAAATGAGGAAACAAAATAAGCTGATTATGGGAATGGAGGATCTGAGGATGTTATCACTCTGTTCAGGCAAGTAAGAAGATTGTCTCCTTATTAAGGTCGAATTTTGGAATTCCTTAATTTTCTATGAAAATTTCTACCTATAAGAGATAATACGTGTGTATGTTTGTGTATATAATTTGAGGGGGAGAGAAACAGTGCAAAATGATCAGTTTTGAGAATTTACAGATTTGAGTTTGTTCCCTGGCTGTTTTAATTCCCATGCTCCTTATACTCTTAGCCACAGGAGTTTGATTTAATTTTATATGTCCATTGCAGCATTGGGCTCAAATTCTATTGAACTATTTCATCATATGCTCAAATGAAGAGGAAAAATTGAATACACTTACCTTGTTACACTGGTAGATAATTTGCAGTCCCATAAAATAATACTTTTCTATGAGAATTTGGAAGATGCTTTAGACTCTAGAAAGTTTGAGGTTTATCTGCTGAATTGGGGATTAAACCATGGGGTAAGATCAGATTCCAAACTACAATCTATACCTGTATTCCCTTAGTTTTACTATACTTGCTTACTTGGATATTCTGCTCTTTAAGTGAATATTCTGGAATAATCAAATTCCCATTTATCTGCTACTTTACCCATAGCATGCCAAGTTTCTAACTGCAGGACAGTAAACTTTCCCATTTGTCCTACCATTCATCTCTTCATTTCTTTTGGGTAAATCTAGTTTTATAAATGAATCAGAACATTTTTCAATCTCACCCTGTTTCAATACAAATTCTTGCCTGACTTTGTCAGTAAGTAATAATTATAAGCATTATCATCATTGCCTGGAATTACATCCTGTTCTGAAAGACTTAAGACATGTTCACATCTGAGTTTCATAACAACATATCTAATTGCTATTCCTATTTATAGATGAGGAAAATGAAGCCTAGGTAATTTAAGTTGCTTAAATTTGTACTGTTGTGGCACCACAGAGAAAACAAACTCACTTCAAATTCTCTTAAAATTTAAAATTGCTATCTCAAAAAAAAAATAAACATAACTTTTCAAATGTGTGTTAACCACCCCCAACCACTCACCAACAGAGCACCTATAACCCTTCACTGTAGTTCATCCTGTCTTAAAATCTTTTCTCCTTAGCAGTAGGCACTAAATACATCAACTTATAAATGTCAGATGACTCAGTTTTTAATGCATTCAGATTCATTTCTATTTGAATTTTTCCATATTAGATAGCATGGTATACTTAAAGGAAAAATAATAATCCTGTGTCTCTACAAGACCATCATTAGTTACTTGTTGATTTCTTTCAGACCCTGAACATACAGCACAGTGCTTACGTTTATTGATGCTTCAGGGAGACTACTTTTGGTCATATCTATAATCATAACCCTTAAAGAGAAGTGTATGTAAATTTTGCCTTTATAGTCTCAAGTCCTATTTTCATTAGAATCATTGCTATGGGGCTTGAGATTTTTCAGATCATAAAGCTACCTCCTAACTCAGAAAGTACTCCTCTACATGATGATATATGCTTCCAGATATATATGTCAAAATAAAGCAAGATGCTTAATAAAAGATGATTTTACCTTTTTCTCTTTTTCTTGATCCAAAAATTAAACTTTCTGAAACTATATTGGAAAATTAATTACGAAAATTGCTATGGCTGAAAAACAAATTGAAGTTTTAGTAAAGTCAATGATAGTTTTTCACTGGAAGTAAAGCAATTACCTTTCAGAGATATTGTCCTGTTTTGTTAACCACATTTCTATCAATCAATTCTAGCATCTGTTTCTGAATGTTGTGAGGAAATAGGTTGCAGCATTTAAGCCAAGGATTTCATTTTATGTGTATTTTATTTGATAAAATTAGACAATCTGTTTTTTTTTTTTTGCTTTGCAGCAACTGAAAGACTGCTTTTCTCTACATAGAAAAAAATTCACCCACTAGATTAAATATTTTTCATAAGAGTATTAATTTAGCTGACAAATTGTTGCAAAATTTGAGGTGTCACATATAGTTTTGTTACATGGGAATCTAAATTAATAGACAAATTGAGCAAATCAAGTTTGAAATTCCTAAAATCATGTTTAGGAATTAGTTTGTTAGGGAATAAAACAGTGAAGTCTTTCAGATGCTTACATTAGTATTTAGAAAATATTTCTTACAAGATGTATACTTACCATTTTTTAAAAACACTTGAATTTAATGCGTTGTCTGTGTATACAGAAATAATAATTAAAAGGGAAAAAATGCTTTTCTATCTGTACTCCATGTTCTTTACATGTCACATAGCTGATCTTAATTAGCAAATTAAATGAAAAGAAAATAATTACTCTTCTAATATAGCAGTATTCAAAATTAATCAGACAGTCGGAAAGGGAATTTTATTTCCTTTGTGGGATAAGTAATGTACTAGGTTCCTGCTAGTCTCAGAGAACTGACTGCTTCCTGTGCAACCCCCCTTCAGTAAAGCCAGCTTCTCCAGAAAGGCCACCAGTGTTCTTTTGGCTTGGTTGTGTTGCTTGTGGTATCCTCAGATCCACCAGAGGCTCTTTCCCTGTGTTCAATATTGGAACCTTTTTCTCGGAAGTAGTCTCATCCAGTAGATTTACCGATTTTATGATTCTCTCTTGTAAGATTTCCTAAACCCATATACACTGTATGTTCCCAAACTGAATTGTAGTTTATATTTTCTAGTCACTTCATATACCTTATTTCTCAAAATGTGTTGTCTTAGATATTGCTAATTTTTCTCCCAAGGATTGTCAAACACTAAGAAACAGTGCTTTAAACAATTGTGTAAGATTCCAGTAAAACATGTATCTGCTGCAGTCATAATATTTATGCAATAACCTATGGCTTAAGATAATAAGTGAATATATTTTCAATAAGATATTGAGAAATTTTTAAAAAGCATCTCATTATACATTGATATACTGAACTTAGCTATGTCTTATTCTATTTCTTCCATAGCAAAGTAGCAGGAGAATATTCTGAATTGATGACTAAGTTCAATGTTAAAAATATAAGCTGAGGAAATTTCTTAAAATAATTTTAATTATGTCTAGCAAATGAAAATTTTTGCTTAATTTGTTATATGTAAAATTGTGAAAATGCTTCATAAATTTGTAGTTCTCTCTGCACAAAAACAAACACATGAATTATTTTGATGCATTTATTTTGGTTTGTATTAGAAGTAAAATTCCTCTGTAAAAAAGAAAACTTCAATTAGAAATAATTGCTATAGTCTAAATTTAAAATGGAAAATAATGGCTTCCTTTAAAATCCTCATAAATACAGACTGAATAAGTAAAAAATACCAAAGAAGTGTTACTTAGATAAGAAGTTGGAATTTTGGATTTGACTTTGACATGGAAAAGCTATGTCCTCTGTAATATACAATGAGCTTTTAAATTTTTCATTTTGATGATAATAAACATTGGTAATGTGATTCACAGGACATCTGAATTACTGTAGCTCATGTTGCCAAGAAATGCTTAAAATGTATCAGGAATTCTGATTTTTCCCAAGGCACTCTGAGTCAGATTCATCTGTGTCTCTGTGTTTGTGTGTGTGTGTGTGTGTGTGTGTGTGTACTGCATGTGTCTACTGCATGTGTCTACACATGTATGTATTCTTGGTAATGTGGCATCCACATTATTTTCAATGAGTGAACATTTGCATTAAATATGAGAATTAAGTTTCAAGTGTCCTGCAGTATTTTATTTTTCCCTATAGACTATATTTAAGTGCTTAGCTTCAAATAATCAAACAAGACATCTGACATAACAAGGTGCTGGTTAGACCATATGCTTTAAGTAGTTTCATCATTTTATGATATTTTACATTAAACATACTCAAAATGTCTTAAAGAAAATTCATATAATAAGTTGAATTGGCAACAGAGGTAAAATAAATACTGTGAACTTTAATTTTTTTCATTCAAATGTTATTGAATTTCATTTTGTATATAACTAAATTTTAGGAGATTAGTTTCAAACCTCAACATCAATTCACCTTACCTGCTCTATACTACCTCACTGTAATATCACAATGCACAATACCTGCTCTTTTCTCCCCCATGCCTGTCCCAGAGCCACCATATTTATCACAGTCTGAGTCTTTGAGTCTTTTTATTTATTTATTTATTTTTAATATCTTGCCAGTTTGTTTTTTGGTTATGTATATTACACAAATAAGTGAAACAATTTGGAAATTGTCTTTTTCCTTGCTGACTTATTTAGCATAATCATCTCAAGTTTCATTATGTTGTCACCTAAGGCACATTTTATTTTTTTAACTGCTGAGTAGTAGTCCGTAGGGTACGTGCTCCCCATCTTCGGTCACCTCATTTAGGAGGTGCACTCATATAGGAGTGCATGAATATTTTTGTTTTACTGTTTTCATATTCTTTGGATAAATATAACTAGCAGTGAATGATATTGCTGGATGATATGGCTTTTTTAGTTTTTTGAGGCACTAAAAGTGGAAAAGCCATGTCATCCAGCAGTATCATTCACTGCTAGTTATATTTATCCAAAGAATATGAAAACAGTAAAACAAAATGTCCAAGATGTCAGATATATTTTCTTGTATGCATTTTATGATTTGGAGTCTTATAGTCAAGACTTTAATTGATTTTTCCATTAATTGGTGGGTATGAAAAAGATGTAGTTTTTACATTTGACTGCCCAAGTTTGCCAACACCATTCACTGGCGAGACTTTCTTTTCTCCATATAATTTTCTGTTATCTTTAGATTCTACCTACTAGACTATTTGATTCCTGAACTCAGCACTTCTTCTACTCCTGGACAATTCCAATATTTGTCTTTGTTGCCTCTATCAAGATTAGCATTAAAACTTAATGCCAAGATACTATTTTACTTTTCACACTTATTTTCTTCTTAGCTTTTCTTGTCACCTCAAGGTGCATTTGATATGTGCATGACCAAAGATGAAAGAGATAGTGATAAAATGCAGGTGTTCATGCAAGTATTACGTAAATTATTACACCAAAACAAGTCTTTTATGTCAAGTCTTTTAGGAGAGCTGGTTTTCCAGAGTTGTAGTCAGTGCTGCTATTGGATACAATGAAGAGAAAGTAGGGATTTATCACCACTTGGTTTATTACTTCTCACAATGACTATTCTGGAGCAGTTACTCTTGTACTTCTGAAACATAGTTGATTATTCTTTCTTCTGACCTAAGTATGTGCCTTTACTATCTTATTTTTTGTTTCTAAAAGATGAAAATAGACATTTATGAAAGAGATATTTCATAGTTCAAAGTCAAACTTTGTTTTCTTGTTTTTAGTTTCTCATTTCTATGATTATACAAGTCATAAATGTTGCACAAAATTCTTTTCCTCAACTTGTTTCTCCAGAATAAATTATTGATCACACATACTACCCCAAGTTCCCTAATTTTGTGTAAATCATTTTGGCAGGATTGTATGTTAGTGCATGTGTACATGCATGTGTATTAGTTTTATCAGAAATATTTAGTAAGATAATTTATGATTGATTCTTAGTCAAAACTGCTCCCTACCTGTTCCACGTGTTTACTTACATTTCTCTCATCTCTACATAAAAGCTCATCTTAAATTTCCTGTGTTATTCTCTTTTTGATAAGAATTTTCCATTATTGTCCTTATGAATTCTCTTCTATTTTAGCCAAAGATTTGCTGAAACATCAATAAAGAATAGAGATGAACCTTGTTTTGAAAGATTTACCTCACTTACATGGCAAATTTGTCTGCCATTATAGCCAGTCCCTGAATGTGCTTTTCCCTGACATATTATTCTTAGAGTGGGCTTTCATATTCTTTCAAAAATATTAAGTTCCATGCTGTGAGAGTTGATTGTGATTTGGGCAAGATGCTTCTACTAGATCAGCTATATCCTGAAATCCAACTGGCATCAGGGTTTCTGGAGCATTGTGCAGGGGAGCTTGTTTCTTTGAGACTCTTTCAGGGAAATTGCAATGTCAAAATTTAATACTAAAATACTGTTTGCTTCTTTTAACTCTGATTTTCTCATGAGAAAACAGTGAAATTTTCCTGAGGTTACATAATTTGATACTGCATATAAAATGCAGGCATAGGTATAAAAATTGAGCTGTTTCCCTTAAAAGAGCTGTTGAAGAAAATTATAAAAAGTAAGCAATTCTACTCTTGAATTTTGTTTGGGGAATTGCAGATATTTTTATAAAACATTAAAATGGGATAGATTTATTCATGTTGGTTTAAATGAAATAATACTGTACAATTTCTTAATTTTAGAAGTGATTGCATAAACCAAAGTACATCAAGATCATACATATTTTTAAGATCTTTTGAAATACTAAAATGAAACATTTCAGAAATGTAGTATAGAGTTTTCTTGTTCTTGTCCAAATCTTTATATACAGCCAATATAATACATGCAAATAGAGAATCACCTCTAACACCAGCCTGGTCAGTACCAATTGAGTATTTATCCGTTTCTTATCCTTTTATAAAATTTTGTTTGCATATGAATTTCACATCTTTGTAATCCCAGGGATTCACCCCCCACCCTCCCTGACCATCCCCCCACTTCTCCCCAGTTGTGTGCTTCAGTTTGGTGGTTAGCTTGCTTTGACTTTTCCTCATGGCTTTTATTTTTTCCTATATCCCATGTATTAGTGAAACTATTTGGTTTCTGTCTTATTCTTTTTGACTTGTTTCTGCTAATATGGTTTCTTGTAAGTACATCCATGTTATCATAAAATCATCAGATAAGTCATTTTTGATTGATGAGTAATATTCCTTTGTGTGTATAGACAACATTTCTTTTCATCCAGTCATCAGGTTGGGTAATTTAGGTTGCTTCCAATTCCTTGCAATTATAAATTGTGCTGCAGTAAACATCTGAGCACAGGTGTCCTTTAGTACCCACACTGAGGTCTCTTTTGGGTAGATTCCCAAGAGAGCAATTGCTGGGTCAAACGGTAGGTAGTTCCATTTTCATTAATTTGAGGGTTCTCCACACAACTTTCCATAATGATTGGACAAGTTTACATTCCCATCAGCAGTGTAAGAGGGTTCCTTTCTCTCCACATCCTCGCCAGCACTTGTTACCCATGCTTTGGATGCAGGCCATTCTAACTGGTATAAGGTAGTATCTCATTGTGGTTTTGATTTGCATTTCTCTTATTGCTAGTGACATTGAGCAATTCTTCATGTGCCTGTTGACCATTTGTATTTCCTCTTTGAAGAAGTGTCTTTTTAATTCTTCTCCCCGTTTTTTGATTGGGTTTTTTGTTTTGCTTTTGTTTAGTTGTGTGAGTTCCTTGTGGATCTGTTATTAAACCCTTATCACTCTTGTGGAGGACAAAATTTTTTTCCCATTCAGTTGGGCTTCTTTTTGTTTTATCTGTTGTCTTTTTTGCTGTACAGAAGCTTTTTAGTTCGATGTAGTTCCGTTTGTTTGTTTTCTTTCATTTTTTTGCCATCTGTAGATGTGTCCAGAAAGGAATTACTGAGTTATAATTCATGGAGGGTTTTGCCCAAGTTTTCCTCTACATATGTTATGGTTTCAGATCTGACATCTAAGTCTTTTATCCATTTTGAATTGCTTTTTGAACAGGGTACGAGGGAGTTGTGTTGGTTCATTTTTTTGCATGTCTTATTCCAATTTTCACAGCACCATTTATCGAAGAGACTATCTTTGTTCCAATGTAAGTTTTTCACTCCTTTGTCAAAGATTACTTGAATATGTATGTGTGGTTTTATTTCAGGGCACTAAATTCTGTTCCATTGGTCTGATAGTCTGTTTTTGTACTATTATCAAACTGTTTTAATTATTATGGCTTTCTTTGTAGTTTGGAATTATAATACCTTCATTCTCTTTTTTTCTGGTCAGGAGGTTTTTTGATATTCAAGGTCTTTTGCTATTTCATATGAATTTCAATAATTATTGTTCTATCTCTTTAAAGAATGTCATTGGGATTTTTATCAGGATTGCACTGAATCTGTACATTTCTTTGGTATGATGTCTATTTTGATGATATTAATTCCTCCAATCCATGATCAGGAAAGATCTTTCCATTTCCTTATGTCATCTTCTATCTCTTTTAGCAGCATTTTAAAGTTTTCTTTGTATAGTTCTTTTCTGTGTTTTGTTAGATTTATTCCCAGGTATTTAATTTTTTTTTTTTTTGGTGTAATGGTAAATGGTATGGGTTTTTGTGATTTCTTCTTCTATTTGACATTTTGTGTATAGAAAAACTACCAACTTCTGTGTTTAGATTTTATCCCACTACCTTACTGAACTGGTCTATTTTTTCAAGTAATTTTGCTGTTGATTTTTCTATATAGAGAATCATGTCATCAGCATATGAGAGCTTCAGTTCTTCTTTTCCTATTTGTATCCCTTTTATGCCTTTCTCTTGCCTTATTGCCCTAGCTAGAACTTCAGTACAATGTTAAAATGTAGTGGAGAGAGTGGGCATCCTTGCCTGGTTCCAGATCTTAATTGGAATAATTTTAGTTTTTCCCCATTTAGGATGATGCTTGCCATAGGTTTGTCATAGATGGCTTTTATTATGTTGAGGTAAGTTCCCTTAAATCCTAGTTTTTCAAGGACTTTTATCATGAATGGATGCTGGACTTTTTCAAATGCTTTTTCTGTGTCTATTGATATGATCGTGTGGTTTTTGTTTTTCTCTTTCTTGATGTGGTGTACTATGTTAATTGATTTCCAGATGTTGAATCATCCTTTGTGCTCCTGGGATAAATCCCACTTGGTCATGGTGAATAATACTTTTTATGCATTGTTGGATTTGATTTGCCAGGATTTTGTTTAAAATTTCTGCATTTGTGTTTATTAGGGAAATTGGTCTATAGTTGTCTTTTTTGGTGCTGTCCTTATTTGGTTTTGGTATGAGTTTGATGTTTGCTTCATAGCATGTGTTTGGCAGTTTTCCTTCTTTCTCAGTTTTTTGGAAAAGTTTTAGTAGTGCAGGTGTTACTTCATCTTTGAATGTCTGGTAGAATTTATTTGTAAAGCCATCAGGTCCTGGGTTCTTGTTTTTAGGTAGAGTTTTGATGATTGCTTCTATTTCACTGCTTGTAATTGATTTAGTTAAATTCTCTATATTTTAGTTCAATTTTGGATAGTCTCATCTTTCTAAGAATCTGTCCATCTCATCCAGGTTGTTGTATTTATCTTCCATATAGTTGTTCATAGTAATCTTCTTATCATGTTTTGGGTTTCTTTTGTGTCTGTTGTAATTCTTTTTCATTTGTGATTCTGTTTATTTGAATTTTCTCTTTTCTTTCCCTTGTGAGCTTTGCAAGGGGCTTATCAATTTTATTTATTTTTTAAAAGAACCAGCTTTTGTTTTTGTTGATTTTCTGGATAGTCTTTTTGGTTTCTAGGTTATTCATTTCTTCTTTTATTTTTGTTATTTCTTCTGCTGGGTTTTGGGTTTTTTGTTGCTCTTTTTCTAATTTTTCGAGTTGGTAGATTAGGTTGTTTTTTGGTTAGTTTCTTTGTTTTTGATGTGGACCTGTAATGCTATGAACCTTCCTCTTAGATATGCTTTTGCTGCATCCCAGACCTTTTGGAATGTTGTGTCTTCTTTGCCATTTGTTTCAAAGTAAGTTTTAATTTCTTCAATTACCCATTCTTCATTTAGTAGCATGTTGTTCAGTCTCCAAGTGTTTGATGTTCTTCTTGCTTTCTTTTCATTGTTGATTTCTAGTTTGATGCCTTTATGATCTGAGAAATAAGGTGTTATTATTTTAATCTTTGTGTATTCATGTTTGCCTTGTAGCCTAGTATGTGGTTAATTTTAGAGCATGATTTACGTGCATTTGAGAAGAAGGTGTATTCATTTCCTTGTGAGTGTAGTTTCCTGTCGATATCCATTAGGTCCATTTTGTCTAGGTCTTCTTTTAAGGCTTTTGTGTCCTTGTGTAGCTTTTGTTTTTTTGATGTGTCCTTTGTTGAGAGTGCGGTGTTAACATTTCTTACAACATATGTGTTTTCACCAATATTTGTTTTCAGTTCTCTTAGTAGCTGTCTTATGAATCTTAGTACACCCTCATATGTTGAAAATTGTTAGTCTTTTTGATGAGTTGAAACTTGAACTATTAGGCAGCAACCTCCTTTGTCACTTTATTTTGAAATCTCCTTTTTATGCTATAAGAATGGCTATCTCTTCCTTTTTGGGGGACCATTTGCTTGTAGAATTGTTTTGCATCCTTTTACCATCAATCTATGCTCATCTTTTGTGACCAAATGTATTTCTTGGAGGCAGCAGAATGTTGGGTTCTATCTTTTAATTCAGTCTGCACCTCTGTGTCTTTTGAATGATAAGGCTAGCCCATTGACATTTAGAGTAATTATTGATGTTTGTTGTTCTAAGATTGGGTTCCTGGGGGTCATTTGTGGTTCTGTTTTAATTTCTTCATTTTTTTCTTTTTAAAAAATTATTCATTATTTTTATTCTTCTGCTGGTTTCGGTCTTAGGGCTTCTTACAGGAGTTCTTGGAGCCCACTCCAAGAACTTGGAGCCACTCCAAGGAATTTGGTGGTAGCAAATTTCTGGAGGCTTTGCCTGAGCAGGTTATAAAGACAAAGGAAGGACAGTTTGCTGGGTAGAGTATTCTTGGTTGGCACTTTTTGTTTTGGAGTGTTTGAAGATATGGCCACATTGTCCTCTTGCTTGGAATGTCTCTTCTGAGAAATCTGAGGTCAGTCTAATGGGTTTTCCTTTGTAGGTTATCTATTTTCTCTTTTTATTGACACAATTTTTTCTTTATCTTTGGCTCTTGAAAGATTTACTATGATATGTCTTGCTGTGTTTTTCTTTCATTAAAGTAGTTTGGTGTCCTTTTTACTTCCTGTTTATTTTAATTTCTTCAGATTTGGGAAATTCTCCATCATTTCATTGAAAAGTATTTCAGATTCCATGTCTTTCTCTTCTCCTTCCAATTACATTTATATTTGTTTTCTTTAGGGTATCTGACAGATCTCTGATTTTTTTCTTCTGTCTTCATTGTTTTTCTCTTTCCCTTTTTCTTCATCCTCTCTTCCTCTGTATTTTCTAGTGTGCTGTTTCATTCTCCTATTTCTTCTAATCTGATTTTCTAGCTTTTCCCTGCATTTTTGAGCTCTTCTATTGCTCCTCTTATACACTATCTCCTGCAGTTTCTTAGTAAGGGCTTCAATTTCATTTTTTGTTCATCAATGATATTGTTCATTTTGCTGCATTCTTTTCTATATTTTTTGCTTTTTTTTAGTTCATTGAAAGCTTTAACCTCTTGCTTCCCCTTTTTTCTCCCTCTTCCTTGTCCTCTTTGAGTGCTTTTATCATGTTGATTCTGAATTCTTTGTCTGACATAGAAAGCATTTCTTCCATGTCATTCATGTTGGTTTCTGCAGATTGTTTATCCTTTGGTGGTGAGTTATTTTTCTTAGGGCTTACTTGAGTATTTGTATTCTTCCTCCTTCCTGTGTTTTCCTTTTGGACTTGCTCTATGTATTGAGTAACTACTGCTCTAGTATTAGATGGCATGTTGAAGCCTATCTAGTTGTGATTAATGCTGCCTTTGTGCTTTTACTGCTGTGGTGATTATATCTTGTTTCCATTGGCTATTTTGGGGCAGACAAGTTCCTTTTCAGAGAGTGGATGTGGTGAATAGATGTGGTTTCTATTGTTTGTCTTCTTTTTTCATCGTTTCTCTTTACATTTATGGCTCTTAAATAATTTTTAGTGCCTCCAAGTGTTTAGGGCTTCCCATATTAACCTTTTTGACTGGGGTGTCTTGATGCTCTTGGGTAGTGAGTGTCCTTGGTTCTCTAGTCTGCATTGTGCCAGCACTTCTGGGCTGCTGGTATGTGGGCTTTTCACAGCCAAGTTGTATTTCCCTGGGCCAATAAAAGTCCTTGCCTCAATCTGTATAGCAGAGGCCCATTCAGTTGCAAAACTCACCACCCTATCTCCCTGGTGTGTTACCTTGGCAACTGAAGGTATTCCAGTGCTGGCTGGAGCCCTCACCTGCGCCCCACCGGGCTGCTGGGATGTGTGGGCTCTTTGCAGCCAAGTTCCATTTCTTATCCTTGCCAATAGTTGCTATCTCTCTATTCCTGTCTTTTCTTTTGTTTAATGTGGTAGTAACACATTGTGGTTTAATTTACCTTTCTTTGAATATTTATATTGCATTTCTTTTGGTGTATTTATTTGTCATTTGGATACCCTATTTTCTGACTGCCCAAGTATTTTGATAGCAGTTTTCTATTGGTTTTCTTGTCATTTTTTTTGTTGATTTGTTCTGGAAATAAGACTTATTCAGAAATACATTGCCATACTGAGAGTTACCTTTTCATTTTTTTGTAGCTATTTTTAAATGAAAAAAATTCTTAGTTTTACTATTATCTATTGTTTTTGTTTACAATTAGCTCCCTGCTTTAGAATTTTTTCCTGACTCAAAGGTCAGAAAGATTTTTTCTAAGCCTTTTTCTTAAAACTGTTCAACATTTTACTTCATTTTCAGTAAGCTTTAATATTTAAATTTTAATATTTTATTTTAAAATACCATTTGGTTTATTGTAAATTATGACTTAATTTTGTTTGTGATAGGGGACAAAATAAAAATTACTCATATGGACATTAATTCAGCAACATTTAAAGATCACTATTTCCAATACTTTGTAGTATCTGCTTTGTTAAACATCTGATTTCAGACTTTTTCCCTGTCTATTATTCTATGTCTCTATATTTTTGCCAATCTTAAACTATATTATTACTATTTTACAATAGACTCAATAGGTAATATAATTTTTTAAGCTTTTTTCTTCATTTTTATATATTCTTAGCCCTTCATTTTCTCATATAAATATAGAATAATATTTACAATTTTTATATTATTTAAAATTGCTTGGTATTGCTGTTAATTCAGGGTAATGGACATGTTAAACCTTCAATATCTGAAGCTATGTATTTATTTATGGTAAGAATCTCTTTTACTACTAGTTACTAAGATATCTTTTAAATGACTAATAAATGAGTATTTAAATTCAATTTACATATATTTAGAATACCATACCATATTTTGTATGTATATTCAAAAGTGAGGTTTTTTTTTTGTTTTTTTGTTTTTTTTTGGATATTTGTAACAAATGTGTTCAGTACTCATCCAGGAGTTTAAGAATTCATGGCACCCAGAGAGAATCTAACCTATACATTGGGATCAGAGAAGAGAGAGAAGA
This sequence comes from Uropsilus gracilis, assembly GCA_004024945.1. Lineage (NCBI taxonomy): Eukaryota > Metazoa > Chordata > Mammalia > Eulipotyphla > Talpidae > Uropsilus > Uropsilus gracilis. The sequence goes on from PVHY01000231.1 coordinate 22,344, forward strand.
GGAGTGAGGGGGATAAGAAGGGGGTAAATAGAAGAACACAGATAGGCCAATACATGGTGGATGCTGTTAGCCCTTTTTTAAATCATGTTTGCTGAGCAGAGACTGGTGTGATATAGGTTGTGCTGTGTGCAAGTGGGAGCCACCTGAAAATAAGTGCATCTGTCTGTAGAGCAGAAGTGGGAGCTGGGTGCCACACACAGCAAAAGGTTCTGCCTGCTTGTGCTCTCTCTTCTTGATGTCCCCATTGCCTGTCTTCAGGACATTAAGAACTGGAGCAAAAAGGTCCAACTTTCTCATCTAGCTGGTGACAATTTCTAAGTGCCTTGCTATGTGGCTTGGAGTAAGGCTTGTCTGTGGCCAGGACCCTTGGGTTCATAGTAGCATACCTGCTTCATGGCTCAGCTGGTGGAGAGGAAGGAAGCCCCCAAGCAGGGCAAGCCCCATCACACTGACTTGCAGGATGCTGTTCTATCATCTTTGATCAATCAATCAATTATGAAATTTTTTTTATTTCCAGTGTTTCAGTGCATATTATTCTGTCCATCATACTATGGGAGAGAAAAGGACAATTACTTCTTACTGCTTATATATTCATCTTTCACTGGCTCTTATTCCCCTGTATGAGGAATTCCATGGACTGAATGCCAGAGAGCACGTAATTGTAAGTCAGTAATAACTAAAGTTCTCAGTTGACATCATAATTGAAAGAAATTGTTTCTTCATCCCTAAAAAGCAATGGGATACAATGTGAATCAGAACTCATTATACATGCAGAATACAAGCTCTTGAATCACAGTCTACTTTCTCCCTGTACAATGTTGTATTGTTTCCAAAGCTGTTATCAGTAAGTTTTCCCCCCGTAATTTTCTTCTTGGTCCTTAGCCTTCCCATACATTAGTTATTGGTTAGATTGGTCTCCCATTTGATGATACAAAGTTTTTGATCCAACAGTCAGTAATTATTTGGGCATCAAAATGTATTTTTGCATTTTAATACTTATCTTGGATCCAAAGAATTTTTAATTTCTTGTATTAGGATTTTTGTGTTCGTTGAGAACATTCTGCTTGCTAGAGGTCTTCTGACTTGGTTTCAGTTGGACGTCAATATATAAATGATGGAAAAAGAAGATAAGCTATTGTTCCCTTCACTGGTTTAAAATATTTCCTTTTCTTGCATTTGAATTCATTATATCTTTTTGTCCTATGCCAACTTTCTTAAATTTTAGATTCACAGCAAAACTGAGTGGAAGGTTTCCTGTGCATACCTTGTCCCCACATATACATAACCTACCCAATATCAAGATCTCTCACCAGAACAACACATTTGTTGATGAATCTAAACTGACAGATTATAACCCAAAGTTTATGGTTTACCTTTGGGTTCACTTGATACATAGTACTATATATCATGTGTCCACCATTACAGTGTCATACAGAATAGTTTTACTGAAAATCTTCTGATTCATCTATTCAATTCTCCCTTCTCCCTAATCCTGGAAACGAATAACAAATCTACTATTGCTATAAATATTCCTTTTCAAGAAAAATGCTCAGGAAGTAAATTACTTGTCTTAATAACTATTTATCCCTATTCTTTTTCAAATAAAATTTTCAGCGTACCCAGAGTGAAGATAACTTCGATTTTAATTATTATAAATATATGTGAAAGTTTTTGTGTTTTCACCTACTTGGGGGAAATACTAATGTATGTTTATATGCTTAATTATGTAAGATTTTAACAAACCCTTCCAAAGCAATTGAACCATTTTGCTTGTCCATCATTAATGAATGGAAGTTCCTGATGCTCCACATCTTCATGAGGACTGAGCTGTTGAAGTGATTAACTAAGCCATTATGGTAGAAGTGGAATCTCATTATTTCAACTTGCATTTTCTTGGTGATAAATAGTGTGAGAAATCTGTTAATAATTATAATTGACATCTGTGCATCATTGGTGTAATTTCTACTCAAGTCTTTTGCCCATTTTTAAAAATTGGGTGGTTTCATCTATTGTCCGAGTTCTTTTCATAGTTTAGGCAAGTCCTTTATCAGATATGCCCTTTGCAAAAAATAAATAATAATAATTCTAGTCTGATTTGTCTTGTTCTCTTAACCATATCTTTGGTAGAGTAGAACATTTTAAAATAAATCCTGCTTATCAATTCTTTATTTTATGGATTGCTCCTTTGATATTGCCTCTAAAAAAGTCAATAGCTATCTAGACTTTCTTCTGATATATTCTTGATGTTTTATAGTTTTGCATTTTAAATTTAGATATGTGCTCCATTTTTAAGTTAACATTTTGTTGTTTCATTTGTGTTGGCAGATTGTAAGAGATGAGATTTAAGTAGGTATAAACATTGAACTGATGAATTAATGCTCTATCTCTTGCTTATTTTTAAATGACTATGAGGGTAAACAATGTGCTAGTGGAGGTGTAACTTTATACTATTGAATTACATGTTCCTGCCAGTCTTTGACACCTTTGTTAACATTGGCTCACCGTACAGTTGCTGGACTAAGCTCTACCTTTGAAGCTAGGAAGAATGGATATGGAAACCAGAGGGAGAAAACATAAAGAAATTAAACACATCTGCTCTTAGTTTTAGTTTATTTGGTATGTATTGGCAATATACATGGGAATGTATTCTGAATAAAAATACTTTTTATTAAAATTCCAACTGTTCTTCACTGGTTAATAAAAAGAAGGAAATAAACACATTTTATATCTTCTTTTGGTTAGACATCATATAAAACATTTTACATAATTAACTATTATCACAAATGTTTCTATAGCTCTAATGGATGGTTCTAAATAAACAATTTATTAAATTAAGTTCAAAGTTACAGGGCTAAAAAAGATGTCAAATCATTATTTGATCTCAGATCTAACTTATCTCAAAGTTTATGTACAGGTTACTTTTTCAATGATAATAGTAAAAGGCCAAATATTTCTCCTAAAGTTTTTCAATCATATTATGAAAAATGAGACAAGTCATCTTTTAATCTACATTTATATTGACATGCATACATATATACAATTTAGTCTTTTTTCTCCAAGCATTACGATGATAGGGATTTAATGTTAATAAAAATGTCTATTCAATATACTTATGAAGATGTTATTTTAAATTATGGCCAAATCACCAAGGTTAAACTGATTGTGCTAGACTTAGACCAGATGTGTTACTTTTCAAATAGTAAATTTTGCCAAATAATAACAAAAATATGTTTTTTTCCTTCAATCCCCAAATACATTAAAACCCTTTCAATGAAACTCTCCAATAATAATGTAAAATCCTTGAGAGGAAGAGTTAGGTTATATTGATTTTTCTCTTTCCCATAATAGTGTAATTTTTTCTTTTGATGAATATTGTTATTTAATATATGCTATTTTTTTCTTTTCACTTCACAGATACTTATTTGATTAACTTCAATCCATTTTTACAAAAGTCAACACTAACAGTTTTTAAGGATATTGAATTTCTTTACATAGTGGGATGCAAATTATAAACTTTGATAATACATCTTATAAATATTGTTACAGTAGAGTGTTTGTTAGGAAAGGGATTGGAACTTACTGCTTTTGTACTAAGTTAGAAAACCTCCCCTTCGAAGTAAAGGTGCACGTAACTTGTCTCATTAAGGAAGACAATTCAGTGATAACATGTGAAAAAATACGGTTTTTGAAATGAAACTATTACATAAAACAATTACTTTTTTCATTACTTTATACAGCTGAGGGGAGAATGTGAACATATGAGGAATGTGTTTGGAGATTGTAGTTGGACAAACATTTATTGTTTTGCCTTGAGACTGTCAAGTGGCTTCAGGATAGACTACTTTTCAACCAAGTTTGTAACATGTAGATAAAAATATATGACTCTCCTTCATTTACATACATTTTAAATTCAAGCTGTTACTTATGAGAACAATCATTTTATGCAGGAAATAATACAAAGTACCATAAGGAAAAACCTCCACTGATTTGGTTTCTATACATCAAAGGCTGATCTTCCCATTCTGATGGACTTCTTTTAGTTTTTTCTGTTGTCTCTTTTGCTGTACAAAAGCTTTTTAGCTTGATGTAGTCCCATCTGTTTATGTTTTCCTTCATTTTTCTGCTATCTGTAGATGTTTCTAGAAAGGGATTTCTGAATTGTAATTCATGGAGGGTTTTGCCCAGGTTTTCTCCTATGTATGTTATGGTTTAGGGTCTGACATTTAAGTCTTTTATCTATTTTGAGTTGTTTTTTGTGCATGGTGTGAGGATGCTGTCTTGGTCCATTTTTTTGCAGGTTTTAGTCCAATTTTCCCAGCACCATTTATTGAAAAGACTATCTTTGTTCCGATGTAAATTTTTCCCTCCTTTGTTGAATATTAGTTGACTATACATGTGTGGTTTTATTTCCGGGCACTCAATTCTGTTGAATTGGTCTGCTTGTCTGTTGTACCAGTACCATGCTGTTTTAATTATTATGGCTTTGTAGTATAACTTCAAGTCTGGACTAGTTAGGCCTCCATTCTCTTTTTTTTTTTTTTTGGCTAGGAGGCTTTTTGATATTCGAGGTCTTTTGTTATTCCATATGAAGTTCTGTAATTGTTTTTCTATCTCTTTAAAGAATGTCGTTGGAATTTTTATAGGGATTGCATTGAATCTGTAGATTGCTTTGGGAAGGATGGTCATTTTGATAATGTTAATTCTTCCAATCCATGAGCAAGGGATGTCTTTCCATTTCCTTATGTCTTCCTCTATCTCTTTTAGCAGTGTTTTAAACTTTTCTTTGTATAGGTCTTTCACGTGTTTTGTTAGGTTTATTCCCAGATATTCAATGAGATACTACCTTACCAGTGAGAATGGCCCACATCAAAAAAATAGGCAACAACAAGTGCTGGTGTGTATGTGGAGAGAAAGGAATGCTCTTACACTGCTGGTGGGGATGTAAACTGGTCCTGCCACTATGGAAAGCAGTGTGGAGGACCCTCAAACAAATGAAAATGGTACTACCCTTTTACCTAGCAATCGTTCTTCTGGGAATCTACCCAAAGGAGTCCTCAATATGGGTGCAAAGGGACACCTGAACCCGCATGTTTATTGTAGCACTATTTACAATTGCAAGGACATGGAAACAACCCAAATGTCCCAAAACAGATGAATGGATGAAAAAGATGTGGTATATATACACAATGGAATATTATGCATCAATTAAAAATGATGAATTAGATGAATTTATGATAACATGGACACGCCTAGAAGAAATCATATTAGCAGAAACAAGTCAAAAAGACAGACTACCAAATGGTTTCACTATTATATGGGACTTGGGGAAAGACAAAGAAAAAGCTATGAAGAAAAGTCAAAAACAAAACAAACAAACAAACAAAGGAAAGCTAACAACCAAATTGAATTACACAACTCTAGGTGGGGGGGGGAGACAGAAGGGGAATGATCAGGGAGGGTGGGGGGGTAAACCCCGGGAATTAAAAAGTGAAATTTATATTTAAATAAATTATTTGATGTTTAAAAAAAGGCTGATATTTATGTTAAGTCACAAACAGAAGTCATAAACAAGGTTATTTCTAAGAAATAAAAAAAAAAAAGGAAAGCAACTACTTTATTTGGCAAATTGGTTTCCCTGTCCTTACTATGAAACTGTAAGAGAAAACAAAGTAATTCAGATAATTTAAATATGATTATTAAAAACTAGAATTATAAAATAGACTTACTTTTATTATAAAGTTAAGGTATATTTGGGTCTATGTGAACTAGGTGAATATTTGAGTAACCTGAAAGATTTTCTATTTTTTAAATATAATTTGAATGGAACTGCTTACCTGGCTATATTACCTTTCACCTTTTTTTAAAGCAGATTTTATCACATTCATATTTATTCATAGTGAATCAATTCTCAACAAGAAGGATACTTTATATATACCATAAACAACCAATATATATTATATGGAAGTGAATTTTAAGATATATGAGACTATCAAGTTTTATTTTAGCCAACTAGTTGAAAACACAATTTATACATAGATTCAGTAAAAAATGGTGCAACATAATGATTTTTATTGAATAAGTTTTGTTTACATTTACCTTTTGGGTATTCCTCCCCCCACCCCCATCGCACCTCCCTGGTCTCTCCATCTCTTCTTTCACTGCCTTTTATTGTTTATTTTTTAGTCCCTTGGGTTCTTCCTCTTCTTTCCTGTAGCAATGTCCTTTTGTCCGGTGTGGATATAGTTTCCTGGAACACAGTGGCCTGTGCTTAGTTTTCCAAGTGTCTTTTTGCTGCTGACCACCAGTTCACACATGATTGTGTTCTTTCAGTGCCTCTTCCTTCTTTTTGGTTAGCTGCTCTGGCCCATCTTCTGTCATATTTTGTTCCTTTTTTGTTTTGTAGTTCTTGTTGCTGGCATTGGGAGCATTTCTTCTAGCCAAAGTTTGTACACCTATTTTTTTGACCAAGATAGGACCTGGCAGATGGTTGGTCCATTTCGTCATGTGGCTACTGCCTATCTCTGTGGCTTTCCTCACCCCCTAAAGTGAGAGGGTCCTTTGATCATACTGAAGGCATCTCTGAATGGGAAATTCCATTCCCATCATTGTAGATCACAGTGGTTGTATTTCTGAGGTAGTTTGTCTCTATAATCAGTCTTGTGGTCCTGTGTCCCATGGGTCTGACATGTTTGTTGTTCAGGAATACTTCTTTGCTTTTCACCTCTGTATTTGTGTGTAACTGCTGTTGAGTTGCCGATTTTGTTGCTTCTGGTGATGGTTGACTGGATTTGGAGAAGACCAGAGGGAATGACCCCTACCACCCACCAACCTCCACCAACTCCCCCCACCAGCCCACACATTTGGCGGTGGGCGGTGGGGGACTCAGGGCCTGATAGCATGGCTGATTGGGGCATGTGGACGAGGTTACCCCCTCCATCCCTGGCCACCTCATGATATGATGGCTTAGAGTGCCCCCAGCTACTCCCTGCTGCCCTGGCATTCAGCAGGCACTCCCACCTTGCACTCCCTGAACCCCAAAAGAACATGACAGGCTGGGCAGCTGGGGGCTCAGAGCCCAGCAGCATGGCTGAACCAGGCGTGCGATATAATTTAATGTCAAATATAATTCAATATCAAATAAACAGCAGAAATTTTACATAGTAAGAAGACAAATTTAGCAGAGCAATATGTTTGACGTTTCAAAAAATAGACAATATGCTGGTAGTCTGATTCTGTAAGTTATCCCTATTCTGTTTTTCATCATTGATGATTAGGACTTGCCTACTCATAGGAAGTAATTTATCTCTTTGTGTCCTAATAGGTTTCTAACCCCTTCTTTTCCCTTGTACATGAAACTTTCAATGTGTTTAGAATAATGATTACCAATCATTTTTCATATGGTGTCAAATAACGAGATGCTGACTACCTACCTATCAAGTATCTATATTTGCTTTGGGTCTGGATTCATAATTCAGGCATATTAAGTAAACTGTAATATAGCTATTTTATACTCTGTCACCAATAGTACAGTAACAATGTTCTGTACATTTTCTGCTGCATCTTTTAACACGCCTCAGTTTTAACAGTACAAAACAACAAATATCATCAGCAGGAGTTATGTAGATGCATTCAACAATGCCAAAATGAAGACTTCATGAAGGAAGGTTTACAGGGGCATAGCTTGCAGAATAGCTAACAAGCATTGTATTTTAAAAGATGGAAACTTGGGCAATTTCTCCTATATATGGTTTAATACTAATGAAAAAAGTCTTGAAATTTGTCTGATATATCTTGAACAGGAGTTACAAGTACAGGACATATGAAATATAAAAATATAAGCATAAATTATACTACCCTGACATTAAATTCATAATTTGATAGTTGTATCTTAATTTAAGACTAGATTATTTTATGAAACTTTAATATCTCTTGGAGTAAATTCAAATTAATACTATGACTCCATTGATTAAAAACTACACAAATGTGTTTTGCAGATTATAAACTTGTTATAAAATCAGTGGTCTATAGTTTATAGTCTTTTCACTTTAACATTAATTATCTTTTTTAAAATTATATTACTCAGCTTTACTCCTGTGTGATGAAGTCTTTTCTATACCTGTTCTCATTAGAGTAGTCATCTAACTTTGTCACCCAAGTTATTAAAATGGGAATTCTTTTTTTTATTTTACCCTCTTATACTCTTAAGATCTTCATATTTAACCCAAGAAATATACATCCAATTTTCCTCTCAAATTTCTTTGTAAATTTTTTGTCCACTATCTCCCATGACTTAACCACATCTTTCTCCTTGCATCTGCAGTATTACCACTATCTTGCTAACAGTTATTTTCAGTTGAATCTTGCCTTTATCAACAAAGTATGCTATTTTGAATGGACTATTTAGCATTTCTCAAAATTAAAGGTTTACAGAAATCAACTGCCGATATCGTTAAATGTAGACTTGTATTGGATTAATGTAAACTGGAACCTGAGCTTCTGTATTTACAAGCTAACATATATATTCTGCGATTACATTCAGAAGCAAGATCTTAGGAAAACCTTATTTGCTTGTATGATCTCTTTAATTAAGGGAACCACAGCACTGTATAAGAATATTAAAAATTAAATAATTTATAAAAGAAACTTCCATTGTATGGATCAATATTTAAATTTTAAAATTTAAAGTGAAATCCTATCTTTGAGTCATACACAGTGATGTAAACCAATATTGCCTCAAGTACATAAGAAAATTTCAAAAAAAAAATCAAAGAATGTAGTCCTCACTCACACTTAGCTTCAATTTAGGTATTCAGGAGCTACATGGGATTAATGACTACCATATTGGACAGCAAAGATAGACAATTCTAGCATACCAATAATTTATAGAAGCATCTGGAATAACTGTTCACTGCTTGGAATTAAGTGACAGTTTGTCTTAAAAAAATAGCAATCATCACTGTTGCAATGGAGTCAGGCTACGTTAGCATGGAGTAAATTTATTCAGAATTATCACTGTATTCTTGACATTTATAACCACTTTTTTAAAAACTCCCTCTTTCTCACTTGTAAGTTTTAAGATATAAGTTACAAATGCAAAATTTGAATAGTTCCCCCCAAATGAAATTTAGATATACCAGTGTGACTGCTGATTCATTTTCTGGTATCCACCAAGTATTTTTTTTTCTTTGCCATCCATTTTCTCTTGTCCCCTGGGGCTCACTTATTTCTCCAGAAAGCTTTTTTTTTTTGAGACTAGGTCTTGCTATTTTCACCCCTGGAACTGCAGGTTCACTTTGTCTGGGGTACCACGGACTCAAGCGATCCCCAGCCTCAGCTTCCCAGGTAGCTGGGATTACAGGCACCACGTGCCACCAGGCCCAGCTATTTCTTGGGACTAGGTCTCACTAGGCGTTGCCCCGAGCGGGACTTGAACCATGATCCCTAGCCCCAGGTGCTTCATAGGCTGAAGCTTACAAGCACGAGCCACCGTGCCTGGCTTCTCCAGAAAGCTTTTATTGGTAACCTTAGGACTGGGTTGACTACCTTTGCCTGTGCTGCCTTAACACCCCCCACTCCTGTGACTAATACATCAACATTTAAGATTCACAAATATACTATTGTGGGATTGGGTCCATGCTATTTTCATTTTGTGTGTTCAGACTTCATCACCTCATTTGATATTTCACCATTAAGTATCACATGAAATGGATACATATTTGATAATTATATTCTTAACTCTTGATCATCAATATTTCTAGTCTTAATTTACCAAAGACCATTTTTTAAAAATCAAGTCCAGATGTTTCAAGTGTTTTTTATTAGGTATATTTTGTAACGTGCATATCTATTTCCATTAATCTATTAATCCTGGTAATATATATCAACAATCCCTTCTTTGGAAAGAAAGGGTTTACAGCTGTTTCTGACTCCTCCTTGCTATCTCATGAATATCTGATTTGTTTCCTGGTCAAATATTTCTGTAGCCTGAACTTAAGCAATCTGTAGCAAATAATCCAATATAAATAGGAATTTGATCAAGAACTATGTGCCAGACCAAAAATGTAAACTTCATCATTGACATTATATACTAAATTACTTGTAACCAGCATTGATGAGTTAGTCATTACTTTTGAGGAGTTCTGTGATTTGCAATGCATGCTGAGACTGTGACTTAGAACTCCCTTCTTTTAGGTGGATATTGTGCTTCAAGGATGAGACTTGAACTTTGCTGTTGTACATACTACATAGTTATCTAGGTTATATTTTTAATTAAAGCTAGGTAAATTTAGTATTATATGAAATGAGAAATGTGTTGTCTTGTGAGTTTTACTGTCAGTTGAACTTTTTCCTAAATTATTAAATTTCTAATACTACATTCTATGAAAAAGTGGATGTTAGTTTACTTTTAAATATATTTTACTTTAGATGTCAAATGCTTTATCAAAGGATATAAAAATATCCTTTGTTTTATAACCAATGCCTGTTTGAGACTTTAGATTATGTATTTTCTTCAGAAATAATGTGAAATGTTATTTTCTTAAACATTGTGCAATATTGCTATCTGCTCCATTCAGATTTCTTTTAATGTTTAAAGTCCAATTTCATGAATATGTATACTTCTTAATTAGTTTTGAACAAAAGACTTCTAATTTACTGTATTCCTTGGCAGCAAAATGGCCAGTGACTTAATTATGGTTTCCAGTGGTCCTCAGTCTGTGTGGAGTAGGTCTCAAAGTGATTCAGGTGGTAGAGTTGAGAGAATATTTGGCATTCAGCTTTTGATAAAGGAGCCAGTCGCTGAAGGCACATTTTGCTTGCCCAGGATGTTTTAGGAAGCATTACATTTCATTAACTAAACTAAACCATTTGAAAGCAATGTTCCTCCTTTATTGTGTTTGAAGGGTGGATTGTGATAATCCCTTTTGCTTTTGCCAAAAGTGACCTAGTTGATATAGTTTCCTGTCAATTAAGGTAGGAGCCAGGTGTCTCATGTGGCAGTTCTGCTTTGATAACCATATCAGAATAATTCTGTCTTGCCTTATGTAGTCGAAAAACACGAAATGGAATGAAATATCCTGAAAAAACATTCTGATAGTGGTTGTTGGAATAAGTTTGTTGAGTACTTATGCTATGTGCAAGGGATCTGTTAAAAAATAAATTATAATCAGTTTTAAATTTAGAAACCATTTACTAATTCTTAAAAGAAGGTAGAATACAATTTCCCATTTTCAAGTGCAACCTCATGTGGTTATTTCAGTTACCTGTTTAAAGAATTGTGGGGAATGTCATTTCTCCACAAAAAGTCTGAGTCATCAGAAGTCTGTTACTTACCTGGATGTTCAACTAAATTCAGGAAATAATCGGTGCTTGAGACAAAGTATGTAAGCTCCTTGTTGGTTACTCTGCTCTCTGATTTTATTCTCTACACTCAGCAACAAGCACACACAAACAGAAAACTTTTTAAATCAAATTTTATCAATTTACAAAACTTTCATCGGGGAGTGCAGCTCCAACCTCATGAATGTGTATATACTGTGCTTACCTACCATCAACATGCTGGTGCCACTGTTTCCTTGAAATGACCCCTTTACTCAGTGTGCCACACCTTTTCCTCTTCCTCTATGGTAGCCAAATTTTCAAGGGTTATTTTGTTAATTGTTGTGCCAGTTTGTCTGCTTTGTTAATTTGTATTTCACAAGTGAACAAAACCATCCTGTAATTGTCTTTCGCTTTTCTACTTGTTTTTCACTTATCAGAATCATCTCAAGTTTCTATTGGGGTATCTCAACATATTGAACAGATACACAAGTCTTCACAGTAATATACATTTCTTTTTTGAAATTACCATTAAATGTTTTTCTGCAAAGTCAGGAATAGTGACTTGTTATTTGTACCAATTTTTTAATTGTACTTATTTTGCATCATTCTTTCAATATGTCAATTACATGCAATAGCTATTTTTGTTTCAATTGTATATTAATACCCACATTAGGTAGCAGCAATACAAATATTTGGTGTATTCATTTGAATACATTTTGATGTCTAATAATAATTTTTGAGTATCTGCATATCACATGGAATTATATTTATCTTACATATGTTAAGTGCTTTAATTCTTAGGTAAATTTCCCAAAATTTAGAGCCTATTTGTTCCAGAGCTTAAATTAAAATCAGTGCAGCTTGGTTCCAGAACAAACATGCTTAATGATTAATACAATATTAAATCATGCACATGAGTTAATTTCACAGTTATTAAAATGAAATTAAAATGAAATATTTGAAACCAATCAGCTAAATTTAAGTAAACCAAAATACTTTTGGGAAATTTGTTTCTCCATCACACAACTCACATTTCAAGAACTTAAAAGCTACATGTGACTAGTTGGTATAATATTTAACAGTGCAGGTATAGACTATTGCCATCATTATGTAAGTTCTACAGAATGTGTTCAACTAGAACAGGCACTGAAGGCTTTTTCCTATAATGGACAAAATAGTCTTTAGTCTTTGCAGGGGCTCTTGCAGTTATTCAGCTGTTATTATAATGTAGCAAGCTCATTATTTAAAAAAATTGAGTGTGCCAATAGAAGTGAAGCATAGAGCAAGAAAGGGGGGTTAAAACTGGGTAAGGGATGGGATGGGCACAAGAGATTAAGATGGTTCATGGGTGATAAGGTAATGAAAGAACCTTGGGGTAGACAAAGATAATATGTGTGTGTGTGTGCGTGCGCGCAATGAATAAAATTAAAAGAAAAAATAAGAATTGATTGTGGTTATGTTACAATGATATTTCATTTCTGAATGTTGATAAGCTTCAGATAATTTTCCATTTTAGGAAATACTTTTCTCGAAAAAATACTGTACTATATTATACCATTAAAATATAAAGATATAAAATTATTCTTAACTTTGTAACAAGCACTATAATTTTCTGACTCACTTTCAAAAATGCTGTCAATTTTACTCTAAATGCAGTTACTTTAGGGTAACCGCAGAATATCAGCCGAATTCTCTATTTCCTTTATTTTATTTATTACATTAGATTTGTTTACATTTTTTCCCTTTCCTTTTGGTGCCCCCACCTCTTCTTTCAGTGTCAGTTATTAGTCAATTTTTAGACCATTAGATTATTCCTTTTCTTTCATGGACCAGTGTTCTTTTGCCAGGTGGAAACATGTTTTCCTGTGATACAGTGGCTTGTGTTTAGTTTTCTGGTTGTATCTTTGTTGCAGGCAGCCAGTTCATGCATGTCTGCATACTTTCAGTGCCTTCTCCTTCTTACTGGTCATTGGTCTGACCCAGTTTCTGCCACATTTTCCTCTTCTTTGCTTTGTGATTCTGGTCCGGGCATTGGGAGCATTTCTCCCAGCTGATGTTCATATAAAGGTTTTCCTGGTCATGATAGGCACTGGTGGATGGTTGGTCCGGTTTGTCATGAGACCTCTGCCCATCTCTATGACTTTCCTCTCTAGGTGAAATGGGAGGGTTCCAAGCTTATACCAAAGGCATTTCTGAACCAGAAATTCCATTTCCACCTGTGGAAACCTCAGTGTTTTATTTTTGAGACAGTTTGTCTCATGATGTTCCTGGTGAGGACTGACTGGATTTGGAGACCAGAGGGATAGATTCCACCCAACCCAGTCACCACCAATGCACTCCCTGCTATCCCCAAGGGCAGAGCTTCCAAGGTTCCAGGGAAATGGTTGCCCAGCTCCCCAAATGGAGCCAGGCGAAAGTATGGGCCAAAAGACCTTGTGTCCGGGTCTCATTTAAAGGGACCTGGACTCTAGAGCTGCCTGCGGGTCAGATACATGACTGGGGTTCACCCATCTCTCACCCCCTAGTCCTAGGGGCCTGCATGGGAAGGCAGAGCTTCCAGGGAAGAATTATCTAATTATGAAGTGTTTACAAGGGCTACCTTTAAGATTCATTCTCCTGGCTTTTGCATATGTGGATTAATTTAACATATTATTGTTGAAGAGAAGTATAGTCAGTCATTTGACATTCTCTCTCAAGCTGAGTATTATTCCCGAAGGCTAAAATCTTGTTTTATTTATATTTATTATATTTATTTATATTGTTAGAAACCTGTCTCCTGGTTTCTTGAATTAGTAAGTGAATGAATTTCAAAATTTAGAAATATTTTTACAAGTAGTTACTTGTGCAGATAATGTTTGATACAATATTTCATAGCATTTACATAGCAAGGGTTGTATAATATAAAATATTATTGTAATATTTTTATAAAACAAGATATTTGTAAAGGATGAAAAAGAAAGGGGATTGAGAAAACTTCAGTTGGGAATTTCATAAGTTCTGTAAGTTTACAATATGTAAGGTTTCCTAATTTGGTCATTTCTAAGAATAAATTATAGTTTACTATACTTACCTTCACAGAAGTAATTTTCAAGTAATTTAATAAACCTAGTGGGTAACTTTTACACAGTTAAATTGATACAGGTGTAGTGACACAGTTGAAAATTGCATTGGGTGCCATACTGCCCTGGTGGATGGGTTCTGAAAGACCTAGTAGAAGCATGAAAGTGTGCATAAGAGGAGGAGTAAGAGACAGAAAGGGAGAGATGAGAATGGCAAACTGATAGAACAGGCCCATGTGGCCTGGCTGGGGGAAGCCCCCTAGAAGAGTGAGCTGGTGTTAACAAGGAACGGTGGTAGGAGAGTGGCCAGCAGAGAACTAGCCGGTGTGGATTTGGATGCCAGGATGGCACACCAGTCTTGCTGAAGGCCTGCCTGGTAAATTTGGTAAGAGCTGCCAAAGGCAGGCTGGTAAAGAAAGTGTGTGCATGGCATTGCAGAAAGATGTTGTATCTGGTACCAGGTGATAGCCAGAGATTTAGAAAGTTAATTTTTGCATCAGCATTGGCTGGAAAAGTTTGAAGAGCCTTGGAGAAGCGGAGTAGCTCGGAATGCTGGGGAAAAAAGCAGCAAAGAGAAGAGGAAAAGACTGGACTGTGCAGGGTGTCTGCCTCATGTTTGGAGGAACACCATCTTGGACAATGTTTGGGACTGTCGGACTAAACAGTACTTGGGGTGAAATAAGTGGCCTGTGGCATTAAGGACTTTTCGTTTTCCTAGTTAATTTTCCTTGTAATAATACCCTATTTAAATTGCACTCTGACTTTAGCAACTGATGTGTGTGGGGGTGATACGAATCTGGTAAGAAACTGTGTGGCAGAAGCACATTTTAAAGTGCATTTTCCCCCCCTTTAGCTTGTTTGTTGGAGGCTTCTGCCCCATTTTGACCTGATTTCAATATTATTTTGGAGAGCATATTGAAGATCTATTTGGTTATTTTTCTGAAAATTCATACAGAAATGAAGATTTTGTGAATAATATAAACAAAAATGTGATCTATAAACTTGGGCCAGTGGTTTTCCTTCTGATACCCAAGGTCTACCATATATCATAAGGTGGGTGGGGGAGGGGAGGGAGAGAGAGAGAGGGCGAGAGGGGAGGAGAGAGCTGAGCATCTATAATTATTTTTTTTTTATCTTCTAGAATTCTAATAGTCTTGAGATATTGAGATTTTGGAACCACTGATTTTGTGAAAAAAAAAAAACATAGTTGGTGATAATTTGTCAATTTTAAAAATGATATCAAATTGGAAATCTGAACAATCCACAGAAATGTCCTAACACTAAAGCACTTTAAAACAGTCCTGGAAAGGAAGAAATGTTCTACTCATCTAGTGATTGTGAGAGATGCCACATAATTAGGTCAGTAACATAATGAAATGCAGCAGCAATTAATAAAATATTGCAACCTGGTGTGGCCTTTATATAAGCATGAGTATTGTTATAGATCAAATCCTGGTGAGAACTTCATAAAGAACTATATGGCATTGGAGAGCCTGAGAACCAATTTAAGATAATTACTGTTCAATTATACAAATTATTAAGCAGTATTTCTAATGTCCTAAAATAATTTATAACAGGCACAAAACATCAGCTCCTATGAAAGAATTAAGGACATAGATATAGGAACATAGTAGTATTAGAAAACATAAGATAAAGAATGTCAGATTGCATTTCATTAAAAGAAAAACATAAAAGATTAATGTGATTTTTAAATACAGAAATTAAACTAAATGTGCTATTTAGTAGCATTATGGCTCAAACTTTCTGGATGATTTATTAAAGTATTATAAAATTAAAGTAGTGTTCTTAGGAAATTAAAAACAAAAAAGCACAGCAGTGAGCCCATCATTAGGATCAATTATTATGAGAATGATATCAAATCCTAGACAGTAAACTAATTCTTAGTATTAAGATAAAATATGAGCCAAGTTTTCATTTTAAAGTATGTGGAATTCTAATTTGTCCATGATTAAGAGCATTTAATAGCTTTTCTGCTTTGAAGATAATTGAGGAATTTTATGTTGGCTTTTTTTCATAGTCATATAACTAGTATTTTGATGAGTGACTTTACTAAGACCAATTAAGACTTAGTAAAAATAGTTATTTAATGACACTAAGCATATGAAATAATTTCACATAATATGATAGACAATATGCATATTAAGGTAACTACTTGGTAAGCTGATGTGGAAAGATTTATAATGGGACAGAATTTGTATCTATTTTTTTAAACTCATTTAACTGAGTACACTTACTGAATCTCATATAGACACTTAGGACTTTATTGGGAGCCAGATTTTATGGAATGATAGAAAAGAGAATTATGGCAAAGCAATAAAACCTCCAGTAACTGAAGTTTGGATTTCCTAGTCTGCTGAGTTTTGAATTGGAAAATTTTGTATGTGTGACATATTTTTATAGGCAAAAGACTCTCAATGTTAAATCTCATAAGTTACAGCAATATAGAACTAATAATGTGACTGGAAGTCATCAAGGAATCAGTTCTAATGATGATTTGAGTTCTTTCTCAACAATACTTACTTTCCAGTGTTTTGGGAATGTGTATTTGCTGCATAAGTGGTCTTCCTTTTGTGAACTTGATGTATGTGGATCTAGTCCATTATTTTCTGAGTCTTGTATATGTCTCTCACATATATTATTATTGAATTATTATCTCACATTATTATTGAAGTTAAAGGGAAAACAAGACATTGTTTTTTAAAAAACACTAGTGATTAAGGCTTTCTGAAATGTAATATGGCTGTCAGTATTATTTACGATATAAAACATAACAGTATTGCTTACTTGGTACAAAAGAATGTGAATTTTTTTGCTCAGAATATGACTAGTGATGTACACTGATAGCAAACATGCAAAAGTCAACCTGAGTGGGGGGAAGCCTATGAAGGAGAGGAATGCTCTTCTGAAAAGCTTCTTGGTCATATAGTCATTCAACTTTAAGATAAAAGTGAACTTTACTTTGAGTTGATTCTTGTAGGATTTAACAACAGATTGTAGCCCACCTCTGATAAAGAGACTTACCTAAGCATATAATGATAAATAAACCTGTACTGCAGTGAATTTGCCTTATAAGACTATGGTAGTTCTAATTCTCTAAGTATTTTTTGGCAAGATGAATATGTGTAAGTCATGAATCATGTGAACTTAATTCACTACAAAGTTAGCATCTATTTAATAATGCATAAAATAAGTATTTAGTCTTATTAGAATTTAGGGTAGATAAAATATTGTCTTGATGGATTCCTAAGCACTGGACTCCAGTTATTATTATTCTTGTTATATCAATTGTTTTTAGACCTTAGTATTTTCTCGAGAGCTGAAAGTTTCTAAGATCAGTTTCACAGTGCTTTCTTATATTTTAGATTGATGTATTTAAGGTCAGAGAACTTTTTCAAAAGTTTTGGGATGCTGGGAATTTCAATACAACTACCTCAAATTTGATATGTCTTCATATAAAAATTTACAGCAATGCTCCAAAATCCTATGGTATTGATTGCAATTTAATTAAATTATGCCTGCAACTTAGTGGATCATTTTCATGCCAAATGATCTAGTGCCTCTGTGATTTATATTGCTTGAAAAAAATTCTCCTGAAGAGGCCTAGAATTTCTATAGAAGGCAAATTTTAATTTTACTACTGTTATGACTAAGGTTTAAATTGCCACTTGGCCCTTTCATGTCTTTCTAACCCTATTTAAAACTGTATCACACTGCATCTTCTATGCTCAATAAAGTCTCCTTACAGTTCCCTTTCAATTTGTGAACCATCCTCCATGGGTAAAAGTTTTGGCTCACCTGTCGACTTCTATTTGGGCTATCTGTCTACACTCTACTTTCTTTTCCTTTAAATATTTCCTTCTACTATTTTGATTTTTGTACCAGTTTCAGTGAACCCTTTTCCTGATTATCTCACTTCTAAGTGAGTTCTCCCTCCCGTGACATCTTCAATTTATTTTTTCACTATCTGGAACTTAATCTATGCTATGGTTCATTGCTTTCTTATACACACATATGTGTGCACACACATATATGCACATACCCATATATTGTGTAGTTTGTTAGTATCAGCCTTTGTCCTCAGTGTTAACAGAGTTGGGGTGAGAGAATATTCTTGTGGTCAGTATCTTTTTTTCACAAAAGTGACCATTCCTGGGTTTTCTGAGAACTACTCATTCAATAAATATTTGTTGACTACTTAGTGACAACAGAGTATATAGTTCTAGACTTTGGCAAAAAAGTGATAATAATACCAAGACTTTGTGCTTATGACACTGGCATCTTAAATCCAGAAAACTGCCTACTTGTTTCATTGGTAAATTCATATAGCAGCATTAATTATCATCATGTTATATATTAATACTTAGTACTTATCTGATAAATGGAAGCTGGTACCTTTTTACCTCCTTACCTAATATGTCTTCCTCCTGTCTTGTTAACCACAAATCTATTTCTTCTATGAGTTCATTTTTTAATTTGTCTTTTTTCAGATTCCACATTGAGATCATTTAGTATGAGTTCATTTCTGACATAGCACTTAGCATAATGTCCTCAAGGTGTTTTCATATTGACGCACATAGCTGCATTTCTTTTCATAACTTAATAACATTCTGTTCTGCATTTGTGTGCCTATAACAACTTTTGTATGTATTCTTTAGTTAATGCACAGTTATGTTGCCATTTCTTGGTTGTTGTAAACAATATTAACACATAATGTAAACATGCTGTTAACATACGACACAGGATTCCTCTTTGGAACTATTTTCATTCTCTTTGGGTAAATAGCCAGAAATGGAATTCTGAGTAGTATGGAAGTTCCAGTTTTCATTTCTTGAGGAATCCCAATATTGTTTACAGAATAATTGTATCAGTTTACATTTCTGTTGACAATGGCTCAAGTGTTCTCCTTTCTCCACTTTCTATCCAGCATTTGTTATCTTATAACTTCGGCAATAGTCATTTCAAAAGGTATGTGGTGCTATATCATTGTGGTTTGACTTGGTTTCCCAATTGAAGACATGTACTTTAAATAAACGTATTTGGGATAAAAGCAAAAGAGGAAGAGAAATCATAATGCTAAACAAAAGAAACAATATTCATTTTACACAAAGCCAGCATGAGAAAAAGAATTTTATCAAGGATTAAGAGGGGGCACTATCTAATAGCAATGGGGGTGATTTATCCAGGAAAAAATAATAGTCCTTATTATGGATGCACTTAATAACAGTCAAAATATTTTAGCAAAACCTCATAGCCTGCAAAGAGGAATAGAAAAATAGTCCACCCACTATTATAATCAGAAACTTCAGTACCCTCTGTCACCAATTGACAGATCCAGAAGGCAGAAAATCATATGAATTTAACAATCAGCTGTCATTTACAGAGTAGAATACCCAACAGCAGTAGATTATGAATTTGCTACATGTTTTGCTTGAAGCATTCACCAAGACAGACCACATGCTGAGGCACAAGACATACCTTAATAAAGTTAAAATAATCATCATATAACTTATATTTTTACTAGAATAGAACACTTAATAGAATTAAGCTAGAAATTAGTGTGAGGAAAATACCTGCATTTTTTCCAGCTGTTTGGAGATTACTTACCACAGTATAAATATAATGTATGTCAAAGAAGTCTCAAGAAATTTAAAAATACCTGGAATTAAATGGAAATAAGCTTGTAAAAATTTGTGAGTTGCAGCAAAAACAGTACTTAGAAAGAAATTTATAGCATGTTAGAGCATAAATAATATTTGATAATAGGCTAATAAAAATCAGTGCAAAACACATTCTATTAAGAGATAGCTAATACTTGATAAATCTCTGTTCAAGTTAATCAAGAAAAAGAAATAAAGGTGGAAAAAGATATCAGAAATAAAAAGTGGTTATAACAATTGGTCAAAATAATACAAGGATAATAAAGAATGCAAAAAATCTCTATGCCCATAAATTTGGTGATTGTAATGAAATGAACCATTCTTTCAAAAACATAACCCAATGTTATATGTAATAAGTTGAAAATCTAATGATAAATGAACAAATCTAATTAATAATAAATAAGCATTATATGTGTTGAAGAAATTCAATCAATAACCTTTCAAAAGAGAAAATAGCACAGCCAAATGGAAGTAACTGGTGACTGCAAACATATTGGAGAAATGGTAAATGTTCTCCATCTCACTGCCTCAGCCAGGTGATCAAAGCCTGCATCAGCAGTAAGTGCATTGCCAGTATGTGTCTTCTGATGTGATGTGACAGGAATAGCACTTACCCTCCACATTCTTCAACCAAAACTCTTCTTTGGTCCTTCTTTAATATGAATTTGTCACAATCTATAAAAAGGTCATGGAATTTTCATGAGGATCCCCCTAAATTGTAATTTACTTAGGAGGAAAATTTCATAATAATCTCATTTTCATATTTCTTCTCTCCATTTATATATATTTTATTTTATAATTGTCAATAATTCTTTGTGATTTTGTTCTGTATCCATAATTTTACCTTTTCCATAATGCCATATAGTTGGAATAATACAATATGTCATGTTCTGGTTGATTTTTCACTTTGGTGATAAGCATTTAAGAAACCTCCATATATTTTCATTGCTCAATAATGCATTTATTTTTAGTGCTGAGTAAGTAATATCACATTGTATGAATATACCATAGGTTTCTATCTATTCACCAATTGAAAGACATTTTAGTTGCTTCCAAGCTTTGGGCATTCTAATAGGTATGTACTTGTTTTACAAATCATTTTTGGGTGAATCAAAGTTTTGCATTAGATTCCTTACTACTTATTCATTATCTCTAGTAATTATGGGACTATGGGTCTCTCACTTCCCTGGGTCTATTTTGATAACCTAGTGTGGATTTCTGAAAAAAAGTACATCTTCTAGTACCAAATAAAGTGTTAAAATGTAAAATATACACCAAAAATTGGAACACTGGTTATAAGCTCAAAAATATTAATGTTCATTAGGTATTATCGATAGTCTAGACAAGCACTGATCATTTCTAAAGCCAATGTTTGAACTGTGTTCACATATACCTACCCTACCCATTCAGTTCCTGTGTTTATTTTAATAATGTCCATGTTAATTTTATTGACTTTTACCTGAGTCTTTAACTAATTGCTAAGGACCGAGTTTAAATTATGGTTTTATTTCATGTTAAGCTTGATGCTAAGATCACATATTTTATTTGATTTTAGTGATCAAAAATTAGGGATGAACAAGTTATCCAAGGTGAATTAGCATCATTAGGTCACAGAGATAATGTAAATCATTGATGGCTGCAGAAAAAATAACTAAAGGACAAGAGACTTTTCTATAGTCTTTGGAAATGCAGTTTTCACATGGCATCTGAGATCAGGAAAAGATGTGTGCATGATGATGTAAGGAACCACAGCTAATGATTTTAAGTCTATTTCTGTTATTGCTTGATTAAAGACATGGTACAATGCCCATCATTTTCCCACTGTTTTTTTCCTGATGAAAATCGTTCTCAGTAGATAAATTGTTAGTCAGTTCTGAGAAGAGTTGCAGCTGTTGTGCATATTTAAATACTGCCAAGGAATAAGATCACTAAATTGAACAGAAACCTGGTTTTTGTAAATCATGGTGGAGGGACAATAACACCATTTTCCAAATTCTTCTGTTTCAAATTGTTTATTCAACACCTGTGAAAAACACAAAGGGGGTGAGTGGAAGATACAGATATGTTTATTTTCACAGTAGAGCCAACATTTTGTGCTCTAGGCATATTTTAGAGAGCCTCCTTAGTCTGTAGCATCAGATTTTTCTTTTAAAAGTGTAGAATCCATAAAGTAGTCATTATTTTAGAGCAGCAACAGGTGATTGGACATTTTTAAACTTTTTCCTCTTTCTACCTTCTTACTTTTATCATATCTCATTACTTTAAAAACTATTCTTTCAAAGGAAAGGAGGAATGGTTATCTAGTTACCTGGGTGGTAAAAATTTCCTGTACATTAATTTAGTTTTAGCATTTTAGTAGAATTGGAAACTTTGACTTCTACTAAAAGAAGGTCAATATTTTGGTACTGCTCTAAATTATTCAAAAGGCAAGTATACTGCTTTTTAAACATTTTCAGTTTGCTATTGCATTAGTCTCCCCATATTAGCACCATTAATGTGTTCCTGTTTAAGAATAATTCTTTTTTTGTCTTCTACAGCAATAAAAAAATTAACTTTAAAAAACTTGCTATTTAAAATTTCATATATATTAGTTTGCTTTCAAAAATAAATTATTTAAAAAGGTGAAAACCATCTTAGCCTGTTTTTATTAGTTGAACATCCAAATAATGTAGATGCTGTTCTTGCTGATTTTTACAAGCTCTCAAATATATAGCGAAAGGAAAGTAAATCAGTAAAGGAATGTAAAATCAGCTATATACACAAAAGATGAATCCTTACATTTATGACAACATAAATGCATCTGAAAGGATTATATATTCAAATTAAGTCAGAAGGAGCATGATAAATAATCAAATACTGAGTGATTTGTTAATGTAAAATTTAAAATTAAAAGCAAAGGGAAATAGAAAACTAAACCAAAACCTAGAAATGACTCCATAGTTGATATTACTACAGAGAGACCCTCAGTGAGGGAGGGGAGTAAAGGGGGACTCGGTCCCAATGATGGAGGATTATTGGTGCTTGTGGTGGGCATGGTGGTTGTTACTACAGCTCTAATTTTTCAATTCTCTGAGAAATGGGAATAACGGAGACTCTGAATCCTGAAGGCACCAAGTAAGAATTTATTCAAGCTATGTAATCAACATAAGGGAGTCAGCAGCAGGTACATGGTCTGTGTGCTATACCTGAGAAACAGATGGAGGCTTCATTGAAGCAGTTTTGATTCAGCATTAATTGAGGGATGGAATTTTTCTTTGCTTATTTTCATGAGATCATATTATCTCTCCAACTAGTGATCTCCTGTGTCTGTGACCAATTCATGGAAGATTCTATATCATCAGCCTAGTAGATTGTTAGTGCTAAAAATGTCATATGTAGACAATTTTTTTTTTCGGAGCAATCAAATTAATAAAGTCACATGTCCATTTCTTCTTTAAATTTGAATTTACCTCTAAATACAATGTTTATTGATTCTTTCATATTATAAACCCTATATAAAACATGCACAGACTCATTTTTTTAACTAAAATTTCAAAATTGGGAATAACTGTATATAATTTTTTTTCAATGTAATAAGAAACGTAACTGTTTGAAAGGAGAGCACTGTTAGGAAAGTAGCTTTTGGTGAGACATGCCGAAGTGTTAACTTTTTTCTATTGTGTTTATTTGGATTTTTGAAGGCTTATAAACAGATGAAACTCCTAATTACAGGTGCATAGGATCCAACCATCTGCCTATTATTACACTTGTCATAGCAGCAACCTTACATTTATTTCAAGTAATGTGGATAACAACCGTCTTTCCCAACAATGAGCAAAGGGCTGTGAGTGCTAGCATCGTGCAGAGTCTGGTATGGAAAAAGTTCACAAAAACTGTATGCAAAATATTAATAAAATAAAACTGATGAAATAATTACATGGAGAATCACATCTTATGTAAAATATTTGGTATTATAGAAAGAATGGCGTAACGAATAACAATTATATGATAAAAATATATAAATACTACTTTACTACAATAATTACGAATGCTTTCTATTTTGTCTTTCAATTTTTATTTTGTTGACGGATATAGTTTTTGTTAATCAAGAGATAGTATTTGGATACCCCCATCAGGTATTATACCATAGTGCACCCACCACCAAATCACTTAAAGTCCACCACCATAGTCGGTTGTGTTCTCTTCCCTCTTTATTTTCACCCCAAGGTGCTTCAGTTTTATAGTCAGCTTTCAGGGATTAGTTTTTAAGTGTGTCTTTAAATGACTCTTAATTAATTTAGTTACCTTATCTTACACATTAGTGCCATCGTCCAGTATTTACCTCTTTTTTTTTTTCCACTTACTTTGCTTAGCATTATCCCTTTTAGCTCCATGTTGTCACAGATTGCATAACTTTACCTTTTTAAACTGCTGAATAACATGCCTTTGTTTATATATACCATATCTTTTTCATTCACTTATCTGTTTTGGCATGCCTAGGTTATTTTCTTTCTTGAATAACAATAAGTCTGTATTTTGTTTAGAATAGACTTTCCTGAGGAATCAGAATCTAGATAGAAATAGGATATATAATGATGATATGTATTTTTTCTATATCTTGGCAGAGGAAGAATTTTTTCCCCAAAGCTACTCAGCATTCTTAACAACATTTAAGTTAAATTATGTTTTTAAAATAGTTCTAAAATATTCAAGGAAGTTATTGATTCCCCATGTAAAAGTTAAATATATCTTGATTGCAAATAGTTTGCCTCTAAGTTCTCTAATTCAGCTATTTTTCATCCTGTATAACTAGTTATTACAGCACCGTGTATAAAGGATAGAATAAATATTATTTGAATTCTGAATAAAGCTTTTTCACCCTGCATTATTCTGCATATTTCTACAAAATGGTTGTAGTTACTATGAGATACATAACTTGAAAATATGACCCACTTGCTGCTTTGGATATATTCATGAAGTTTATACATGTCTCTTCTATATTTACAACTGAGGTTTTCTGTTACATTACCACAAACTGAGACATTGCTTTAATACTCCTTCATAGACTTATGAATGCATTCAGACATGTTCAATCGATTAGATAAGTCTCCCTCAGGATAGTGCAGAGGATTTTTTTCATTTCTAATTTTCAAGAGAACAAGATTTCAATGAAATATTTCAGATGAACAAACAACTTTAAAGAATGATGATCTTGCAAATCCCCAAACATGACCAATGAGGATGACGATGCTTTGAAATTTCAACTCTATTTTGGAGGAGAAACATTGTTTAAAAGCGAAATGATAGCCTTTGAGACATGGGGCTTCTAGGAGATATATACTCATCTTACCTTTCTCCTTTTTTTCAACAAATATATTGGGTACTTAGCATATGCCAGGAATTATCCTGCATTCTGGGAATGTGAATAAAATAAAGTTCTTGTCCTTCAGGGTTATAACCCATTAGTGGGATGAACAGCTAAGAAGAAAATTCACAGCAGTGTATGACACATTCATTGACAGATAGCCACCTATTATTAGCAACTAATTAAACACTTGAAAGTCTCTCCAAAGATACATGATATATTAAATGATATGTATTTTTAAAGGGTTCCAGCTGACTTCAACCTGAAAAGGAGTGGTCACTTTATACCTTTGTATTTTTCTTTTCTTTTTAATACAGCAAGAGAAAACTTCACATTCTAATTGATAACTGAGTGTTTTGAAACCACATTTAATGAAGAGTTCTATGACTTTTTAAAAATTTACCATGAAGAGTTTTCCTCTGTATTAAAAATTATAGTGTTAGTAGGGGCCCAAGGAGTACTCAGGGACCTCAAATTGTTAAGGGCTACACATTCTAAGAGGGATTTGTCAATCCTGTGTAAAAGGGGATTTATCACACCCTTGGTGTGATAGATTTTTAATAGAATTGGTCTACAGGGAGACTACATTTGAGTGGAGAAGGTGGAGAAGCAATTGATATGTAGAGAATGATAAAGAAGTAAGAGTTTCCCAGTAATTTCCCCCAAATTACTGTTTTCTTCAATGGCAAATGCCCTGTCAGACATTGTCTAAAGTGTGGTTGCTGAGTCCTGAAAGCTTGCAACAAGTTTATTTATCATCTGGCAAGGGGTTAGGCAGATCCCAGAGAGATTTAAAATATACCACATGAAGAGAATGGCTACCATTGTATCTAGCAAAGACCAAGAACAGCCTCCTCTTGTGTCATTCAGCCACATGTATTCAAAGTATTTCTGAAAATATTACATTTCTCCTCTGCATGTCTTCTACCATATGTCTGTTCCCAGCAGTACCTGGGTGGAAATTGGAACTGCAGAAGCCAGAATCTGAGTACACATGTGTTCAGTTATACGCTAAACATGGCTCTTAATTCTGCGTTTAGTTCCCAGCAGTTCTTCATTCAGGAAATCAGGTTCGTGGCATGCTGGGATTTGTAATTTTCATTGCCTGAGATCTCATAAGTGTGTAAGTGAGAGTGGAGTCTGTAATGATGTAAGGAGATGGAGTTCTTTCAGGATGATATTCATATGCTCTGAGTTTCCTCCTTACTATTCCTCTTGCAATATAATTGAGACAATATTACAATACGCAAGAAAAAACATTTGACACTGCAGGATACTAAGTTGGAAATCATTTCTTCCCCAGCATCTCCTCTATAGTGTCACTTACGGCAATTAAAGTGTTTTCTAAACATATTTTTAGTTAGTGTTCCTTTTTGATCTTTGTTCACACACTATCAGTTTTTGCCTGGCTTCCTCTTATGTTAAATATACCATGGCAAATGTACCATTCTAAAATGCCGATTACGAATAAAAGTTTTCTATGGAGATTTTTTAGAAGATTCAAAAATTTTAAAAGCAATCCTTGATTATATATAATTTATTTGCTACTTAGTCTCCTATTAGAAATGCTCAAAAAGAAATTAGGATACTACTACAGTTAGTCTACTCATCTGCAGGGATTTGTGATGTAAAATAATCCCTCTTGAAATTGTCATCCATTTTGTAAAATATGTTTAATTTCCCATATATAAAACCGATAAAGTATGAAATAAAACACTTGTTTTTGTTTTGCTTTTGGCAAACTCATATTTAACCAGTATTATTATTTTAGCATAGATGCTTAAATTCTTTTTCATTTGTTACATACTTGATGTCATGTTAGTAATGTATACTTTTAATCCTTTTTAAATTAACATTTGAGTATTCTCCATATTGTTATACAATTTATATTTAATGACTATTATGTGATTTAATTCAGTTCTGAAATTTAAAGTTGAACACATATTTTTAAGTATTCATTTTGTTTATTATTTCAAACATACACTGCTTCCTCTTCATTGTCATACAATCACTATTATGATTAAAGTAGCACCCTAGTCAGTATCAAAGGTCAGTTTTAACATTTGTGTTCCACATCCCACCCTGCCTTGCTTTTAAGTTCATTAATCCTGAAATGTTTTTCTCTTCTACAGCAATTCTTCCAACCCTAGTATATTATCAAGATTAACATAAAACATTCTTTAGATTCTTCCATTTATTAAAAGTAAAGCCCTGCTTCTTTTAAAATATAAGCATATCTTTTTTTAAAAAACACAACCTCTTGAGTGAGTTGTCAGTAGTTTTATATTTATATTTTATATTTCTCATGAGTATTTTCCCTTCATCAAGTTCAGTCAGATTTCTTCTCCTCACCATTCCATCAAATTCACAGTATCTGTTACCAATAATCACACCATATTTCCAAATATCAAACGATCCCTCTCAAACTGTCTCATTGATAGAATTATTTTGTTCAGTTTGACTAATCCTACTTTCTGAAAACAAACAGTATTGTAGGCTTTTTGTGCATGATCCTCTCTTGGATTTTATCTATTCACTACTGCTCCTCCTCCTGCTGACTATTCCTACTAATTAGATTTTTTTTCATATTCAAATTTGTTGCCAAGTATGTTTCTATCCTTTTCTAGAAATTGTATTTACTGACATATTTATAAGTCCTTACCGATTTATATTTTCAGGTTCACTATCCTAAACACCATACATGACAGTAGGTACTTTACATCTCTACTTGATTATAAATATATCAAACTTAACATTAAATTCTCAGTTTCTCAATCCATAAACTCCTTTGGTTATGTCCAATTCAGTAATGTTGTTGTCCCTACTGGTTAAATAAATAACAACCAAAAAAAAAAAAAAAACCCTACATCAGATACCATTAACTCATTTCTATAAACCAATGCCAGAAAGAAAATTCTCCTACCTGGAATTCATCGTAATATAGTACGTGATCAAATAGCTTTCATTATAAGTCATAAATCCTTAATATGTGGGTAAGTGAGGGCTTATTCTATCTAATTCTTATATGAATACTACCAACCATTCCAGTCTCTTCTTAAATGCCCCTCATCAATTGCTTAGTTTTCACACTTGGGTACTTATAGTTCACTTATTGGTCTAATTTTTCCAAAATGTGCTTTATTTTGCTTAAATCCCTTATCTGACCTGCTGACTGCTTAAAAACCTCTACTTCCTCACTGTTGCATTTACTACAGAATTTACTACAAATTTCTACTTTGCCTTCTGAATTCCAAAGTCTGCATATATTTGACTTTTCATATATACCTGTTTGTATTTTCTCTCCATCACACTGACACTTCTTTCCTTTTTAAATATGCTAAGTTTTATTATCCTAACAATTATCTTTTTACATTTGACATATCTGTCCCTTTTCTATTGTTGGCACATACTTTCTATTTCTTACCCTAAGTGTTGCTTTTCCATGGTGGTTCTCCATTAACACCCAGTAAAAAAAGCTCAGTTTCTAAGTCCCAGTATCTGGTTTTATTTTCTTCATGTAACTTTATTAAGTATTTTAAAACTTAATATCTTTGTATTCTATGAGAATGTTAACTTCATGAAAGCAAAGATATTGTAGTCTTCTTTGTTTAATCTCCAGTGCTTAAAAAATGTATGAAATTCAGTGCATGAAATAGAGCATCTTTGTATAAACATATTTTTACCTGTATTTCTGACATCATTTCCCTTAAATATCTATTTCTAAGTGGAGTCCTAGCCAACTGTTTCTTTGGAAGTTTGTATCTATAATAGGATGTCAGATATAAGAAAACTATTTTAATTTTAGATAATAATCTTTTAGTATAACAATGTGTAATGCTACATTGGAGGCATACTAAAAAGTTACTCATTATTATCTGAAATTCAAAATTAACTGGGTATTCTGGACCACCTATATACATTCCCAGCCAAAATGGATAAAAACGATGATGTCTTGGATTATCTTCACCAAAAAATGCATGATCTGTACATATATGTCATACAAATAACCTTTAAGAATAACAGAAATGTAAATCTATAATTAGATTATTATGATTCACAAGATATAATTTTTATTTCATTAAAATCTTTTCATTTTGTACCACACTACTGATACTCAGTATAATCCAAGTATTCTGAATCCAAGTATGAATCTTGACTGAACCAGGAAACTCTTTTGAACTGAAGAGATTTTATAAACATGGAAGTAACATTATTCTGGCTTTGGTAATATGGTGTGTGCATGAAAAAATACAGAAGCTCTTATTTGTTTGTTAAATTTAGAAAACAAGATAAAGTCTAGAATATTTTAGGTCACTGGGGATGCTAAAAAAAAAAAAAATCTGAGATGATGGCTCCTGGACTAGAAGTCCCTACGTTTCACTTAATACAAGCTTTTTTAATCTATAAAGAAATTTAAGTCTATAAATGGAAAAGGGAGTATTATTTTTTTCTTTTTAAAAAACTAACAAAGAAAGTTAGAATTAGTTTAATATGCAATTTAGCTTTCTTTTTTTTGATAAGTTTTTCTATTCTAATCTTTTGTAAGAAAGATGTTGACTATGAGAATGATATAAAATGTATTTTTGTTAGGTTTGTCTTCATTAATCCACAGTGAAGTTGAAACATGCAAGGAACTTGAAAATTGAAAATGCCAGAGCTACACACTAAGTGAAATGACAACTTTGAAAACTGAAGTAGCAAAGAATTCTCACTAGGGGGTCTCTACATTTTAAAAGCCTTACAATTAAAATTGCTACAATTGCTACAAGTGATTTTCATAAATAACTGAAATTTTTGGCTTACACTATATTAGAGACAGAATTAGATGCTGAGAATATCCTGTGTATTGTCCTAAATCAGAAAAATTTGATTGTTTCAGTTAGCATTTTCATAAAGTGTAAAATTTTTTGAGTTCTTACCATGATTTGTTGACAGTGCCTTTTTAGCATCTGTGACTTTAGTCATCAGGGTTTCTCACTTTCATGGGTATGGTGGGAAGGAAGTAAAGTGCAAGGGAGTTGTATTCTAACACCTGACCTCACAAGTTTGTGACTACTTTAACACTGCATTCAGATTTATAGAACTTGAAATTTCATTTAACTTACATCTTTGTTAGATTTTAGCAGCAATGGTTAATATATGTTGGTGCTTACTGTAATGTGTATAAATATTGTTCATTATTTGAAAATATAAGCTACTGTTATCAGTTCCAATTGAACATTGTCTAATAACCTCCCAGACAATCCATTATTAATATGTAGAGGCTACTGGCCAGCGTGCCACATTCTGCTTTTCTTTTATGCTACTGTGTCCTCCCATGTCACAGTATTGAGAATCAAGGTGTCAAGGAATGGGCAAGGACCTGGGTTTGAATTCTATGCCATTAATTACAGTCAAAACAAGCTAACAACCAAATTGAAGTACACAACTCGGGGCAGGGGAGGCAGGGGGGACAGGGTGGGAACAGTTACGGAGGGTGGAGGGTGAACCCTGGAGATCACAAAGATGTGAAATTAATATGTAAATAAATTATTCAATTAAAATTTTAAAAAAGTAAATCACAGGTTGGTAAATAATTAAGACTCTTAATTTTCAATTTCTATTTATGATATGTTGATACTTATATGAGGGGGAAAATGAGTAACTTAAAAAACAGTTGATGTAGTATGGATTCAAAAATCTTTCCTTCACTCCCAAGAACTAGAGTAATTATACTTCATTAATGTCCTGCTCTTATTTAGGGTATACTATATGCCAGACAATACCTAATGACTTTACTTATATTCCAGTTATTTCTTATAATGATTTTATGAAGTAGTTTCTATTTTCAACATTTCCACTTTTTAGAGTAAGGAAATACTGAGATTATATGGTATTTGTCACCCTTGGGAGTTTCTCTTTTGGTACTTTTAAGCATCTCATAACAAAATTTGGGCATGCAGTCTTCTTAAGGTATATATTCACGAGGTAATAGTTGATATTTTCATTCAATTATTCATTGCCTAAGCATAATGTGTTTATTAGGTATTATGGTCAAACTATACATCTCACTGAGTCTCTTCAAAAAGTTTAAGATTGAAAACTTTTTTTTTTTTTTTAGTTTCAGTTGCAAATCTGTTGACTGAGGAATGAGCCTTATGTTATGATCACTAGAACAAAAATATGGGGACAAAAATGTTTTATTCTCTTGGGCTATCAGAAATTGCAAATACAGATAAATTTCTAAGACATGCAGCTGAGCATTTATACACATGCTAATGAAATCTGGTCACCACAGTGATTCACTGAAGCAAATGCAATCAACTAAGAAATAACAAATATAGAATTAATGCAAAGAAATAATTCTATATTTCAACAGTTTTCTTTCTATACTGTAAGGTGGAATCATAAAATTTAGAGCTGAGTTTATTGGTATTTAATCCCGGTTATGATAAAAATGTGAAGAAAATTAAAGATGGTATGATTCAATGTCCCTTAAGCATCAGTTTCACATGACTTTTTTTTTTTAAATCAGTGAATATCAAATATACTCATCTGATTATGAGAAGCCCCAGAGTGATATTTTAATAAAATATTGCGAGAAACTTATAAACCAGTAACCTTTGTACAGCTTAAAATAAACCTCATGCAGGACCACAGACATGGAATTATGCAGTTATCTGCTATAGAATGTATGATCTTCAATGACTTGAATACCAGTATTTTCAGCTTCAAAAAATGGGAACATTACAGTTTGACTTTAAAGTATTGAGCAGTATACACTTATATTATAGAATAGAAATTAATTCTATTTTTCTTGTCTGAGTTATAATAAGAACTAGATTGTCAAGTAGGCATTTAGATTATTCATTTACTTCAAACAGCAAGATAGCTATATTAGATTGAAAATGAAATTATCTTCCTTTAGACTGTTGATTGGGTAGAATATTATCTACTTCATTTTGTGTATAAATACAGTGAGTATATTCTTAACACAGAAACTTTGGTTATAATAAAAGCAAAAGGAAAAGAGGGACTGTTACATGCCTAGTTGCGAAAATATATTTCCTTGACCTGCCCTTCCTAGGTATCAAGACTCAAATCATTAAACACTAAAAATATACTTTTTGGATAAATATTAATATGACTGAATTTTAACTGAACATGTCAGAATATTATCAAGAACTCCGGTGTTGTGCACCTCAATATAATCTCCTACAGTGTTGTATGTCTTTCAATTTTTTCTGCAAAACTGTTCAGATCATTTTATCAGTAACTTTCTGGAAACAACTATTGTGAAATTGTGAAAACATGTTTATTTGCCTATCCAAATTATGGTAAAACTACCATAATTTATATTTTAGTTAGGAAAAAAAGTTGCTGGATATTTTTGAAAAAATAATTCCACACGTGTTTGTGTAAATGACTTTGCACAGATAAATATCATTCATTTGGCTATTTCAGGAGGCAGGATTAGGAGATGGGTGAAATAATTTTTAACTATATTTAGGTTTTTTTAAATTGCAGTTGTTTGTATTTTGGAAATATAGGACAACCCTCCCCCTTTCCCACTTTCCAATGCTTTTGGCTGAGTGCTCCCCTACCAAAGTACCCATAATCCACCTGCATAGTTCACTTTGCTCCCTCCCTACCTTGTGCTTGCTTCTCCCGTGCTGATGTCTCAGTCCTCTAGTCAGCTTTCAAGGGCTAGTTTTTGAGTGTAGCTTTATCCAACCCTTTGTTGGTTTCTCTGTATCCCACACATAAGTGATACCACGTTGGGGGTGGGGTGAGGTAGTAATCACAAGGTTGTTATTCCCACATCATCCATGAATTCAGATAATGCTAAATGCAGAGGGCCAAACAAGTGGCAACATGAACTATGATTGAATCTGATTTCTATACTTGCATTATCTTTCTTTCTTGGCAGAGAGAAAATTGTTAAAAATTTAACTTACTAAAATCCTTATTTGTGAAGTGTTTTTCTTAAAAACAGACTCATTACCTACTGACTACATTCAAGTGCTAGGTGTCACATGGATGGTAGTCCATGTACATAGAAAATACAGGATAATAGAACCCTTATGAGGTATGGGTGTCCATTATTATAAAATTCTAAGTACTAAAGAACTAATGTTGAATGCAAAGTGACAAAATTAAGAGTGATTTGAAATGAATAAGCTTGAACATAGGAAATCATAGATGTCTTTTGGTGTGTGGAACTGAAGCACGTTTAATATTATAGCAGTTTTGTGGATGTGTTTATTGATACATCACTTTTATACAATGAATTGTATATATTTAGTATGCAACACAGTAAGAACTTTAAATGATGCTTTTACTCACACCAAAACATAATATAGAAAATTTCTTCATCCCCAAACTATGCCAATTCCTCTCTTCTAAGAAACCACCCATTTTTAGATTTCTATCATCAAAGGAAAGTTTTGCTTGTTCTTGAATTTCATCTAAATGGAATCATACACACTGTATTGTTGTCTAGCTTCTTCTCCTAGTTTTGATATTCATTAGTTTAAATGAATAAACCACAAATTATTCATCTATTTTTCTCAAGTAGATGTTATAATGGGGAGAAATGTTGGGGTGAGGTGAAGCCATGGTGAAGTAATTCACTGGAGACTTAGTGGAGAACAGAAAAGGTGGATGTATTGATTTACACTGCAAAGAGATGGCAGAGTGTGGAATGCAAAAAGTCTGCACTCTAAGTAGAATATGGGTCTTGTACATTCCAATTTTTTTGTCTTTTCCTGACTGGGGGAGTGGGTCCTTGCTGATTGTTATCTACTAGAATTTGGGTTTTGGTTCACTTTCCCTTTCAGGCATTGTCTGGGTAGTTCTTGCTGGCTTCTGCAATCTGTGGAATTCTGACACCCCAAGGTGATATAGACCCAGGGTCTGGTTCCTATGGTGATTTTTTTTGGCTCTGTTCCTTATCTATTCTGTGTCCCAGCAGCTTTCTGCTGAGCAAAATGCAGAAACTAGATTTTAACATCTTTTAATGTACCCTGACAGATATTTAGATCATGTTCTGATTTGGGCTACTAAAAAAGGGACCTCCTTGAGTAATCTTTCACAAATTCTTTTGTAGATACATTTTCTCCATGTTTTGTGGGAAAGTATCTAGAAGTAGAACTGCTGCGTCATTGGTTAAGAAACTACCAACTAACTTTCCAAAGCTGTACCACCATGTCTATTTTGCTTATTGTATTCTTTTATTACATCTTTGTTAGTATTTTTTTGTTTTTGACAACAAAATTTATCCCCTTAGATGTGGTCCTGGTGCCTCTCCCACCACAAAGCACTTGTAGTCCTCTGCCATAGTTTGCAGTGTTCTCCCTCTCTTTCCTTACCCCCCCCCCCCCGGGTGCTTCAGATCTATTGTGCTCTTCATCTCAGGAATGATGGGATTTTTGAAAAACGCCACCACAATCTCTAAAAGCCAGAAAGACTGTAAGTTACACTTCTATTTTATACAAAAATGTGAACCTATTGAAGTCTTGTGTAAAGTTTACCTTTTATTCCTCTACATCATTCCCTACAGATCACATTGTGAAATGGTTTCTAGTAATGACTGCAGTAACAAAAATTGCATGAATAGACTTGCACAAAATACCAGGTATTGAGTATTAAAAAAAGGATAGATTTTCCAAAATGCAAGAGCATGATATTAATGGGGGGGGGGAGGAGAGAGAGATTTATATACTCCTGAGGGTGTCTTCAACTAGTAGAGAAATAATTCAGGATTTCAGAATTTTATTCAATGAAGACTAAGCCAGGAAAAAAATATCATTGTCACTCCCTGCAAGAGTGGTATGGGAAAATATTATCATCCGGTTAAACCTGGAATGTAGCCTGAAGTAAATAGACTGGTCTATGTGTGTTTTACAAGGGATTGACATATAATATTCAAAGTCTACTTTATTACTGAAGTAGTTTCTAAGTCACTGGGTAAAATAAATAGCATAATCATTACAGTTGACAAGTCATCTAAATTTTGTTATTAGGTTGAGAAAATGCTTTGTGGTGATCTTTGGTTAATGAAATAGCACAGAATGAATTAAAACAGCAAACAAAACCTTCCTGGGTTTTTATCACATATTATAACTCTTAATTTCTAATAATCTAGAATAAATCACACACTAAAGTATTTATGCAGAAAGAAATTTCCACAGAATAAATTGTCATTGAAAAAATAACTATTTCAAAGATTTATATCTGGAACATATGAAATGTACATAGTACCATATTTTTTGTTCAAAAAATCATTTTTAGTTATTTGAGACTAAATATGTTCTTACCTAAATTAAGTATCATGTGGCTGTGTTAGGCCAGACCCAAACTCTGTATATGATCATGTATTACATCACACTAAAATAACATGTCTGGGTAAGAGAAAATTAGTCTGCAATCTTTGACTAATATTGGGGCTGTAGTGAAAACAATTTTTTTAATTTTTAAATTTTATTTCTAAACTCATAAATTCTTACATAAGTAAATAAGGTAAATGGTACCGGCATGCCTTCTCTTCTCAACCCCCCACCCCCTTGTGTTCCCTCAGTCTCCACTCTCATTGTTCCTTTTTGGTTTGTGTTGGGTTCATTGGTTCTTTGGTCTCTTTTTCTGTGGCTGTGTCCATTTGTTGGATGAGGGACTGTGTTCCAGGCCCATGGCACATTGTGCTTGATGGTTTGTAGTCCTTAATTTTTATTGGGCACCCAGTCCATGTTCATTTGGGGTCTATTGGTGTCTTCTAGTTGCTGGTTCCAGTATGCCATTTCACTATCTCTGCACCTCATTTCTCTGACCTCTGGTTTTGGGGATCATTTCCCCCAGCCATTGTCAGTGAGGAGGTTTCTCGATGTGGGCAGGTATCCACGGATGGACCTTGCAGGTCATCTCCTCTCCGTCCGTTTGCAGATTTGCTGTGGAGCCAATGCCCTGACTCTGCAGGCCTCTTCTCCCAAGGCTTGGGGAGGGAGCCATGTTTCCTTGGGTGGCAAGTTCCACATGGGATTTTGATTCATCAGCTTCCGGTGAAGCCATAGATGAAGGTCTGATAGGTCTTCACCACAGTTGTTTCTCCATTCCAGCGTCTACTATCTTTCTGAATGATCCTTGTTCTGGGTCCCACACACGTGTTTGCGCAGGCTCTTTTCTGGCCCCTCATCCATTCTATGTCGTTGTGTGCACGTTTATGCTATTAGTCCTCCTGTGAGCTAAGTGGTGTGAGGGTGAAGCAGCAGGGTGTCATCCTACACCCCCCTCCCTCCCGCTGCTATTCCTGGATCAGGATGGATCCAGTCTTGCCTGTGCCGGTCAGGCCCGGGGGTTCCCGCCAGCCCCTGCATCCCCCTTACCCACCAGGTCAACGGCAGAGGGGCCCAGTGGGTGCTGTATGGTTGCTTAGTGGGTGCAGCTGCGGGCGCCTGCCCATCAGGGCAGGTGCAGATCCCATGTGCCAAGCTGGTGGAGTTTCTCAGACCAGTTCCTAGGCCCCACCTATGGCTGGGACATCAGTAAGAGGGGCCTAGTGTTGGGCAATGGCGATGGCTGCTGCCTTGCAGGGATTTAACACTCCCCTGTTGTCGCGTGCCCCAGGCCTGTCTGGGGGTCCTGGCCGGCCCCTGCGTCCCCCTTACCCGCCAGTCGATGGCAGAGGGGCCCAGTGGGTGCTGTATGGTTGCTATGTGGGTGTAGCCGCTGGTCTAGGATGGCCAGCAGCCGCGGGTGCCTGCCGGTCAGGGCAGGTGCAGATCCCACATGCCAAGCCCGTCGAGCTTTGTAGTGAAAACAATTTAAAGCTCCAATTCAAGTTTATGAAATACACTAGGAATGGCCTAACAGTGGTAGATCAGATATTCACAAATTTCTTTCATTTATTTACTTTACTTTGACCTGAGGCATTTCTGGCAATGAAGTGATATTAAGGTAGTATCTGGGCTAACTTAAGAAATAAAGGTTGTATCAATCACCTATAGTTCAACAGAATAGTATCCTGCCAATCAAAATGATATTCCATACTAATTCAAAACTTTAAAAATGCCCAAGAAAATTTTCTATAAACATGTGAATTGGATAAAGAAATATCACTGATAACAAAGTATCAGTTAACTTCAGCCAGTCACAAATTCCAAAGCTGTTTCTCAAGTTCCCTGATGGAATTTAAATGGATTCCAGTCATTAACCCCATACTTATTTTAGCCAGATTTGAAGTCCCAGAAAAAATGTCACACTGGAAGATTTAAGACTGTTTATCTTCCTCTCTCGGTACTTTCAATGAAATCTGGAGAAAGGTGCCATTCCTAAAACAATGTTGGTAGGGAGAGTGAGGTTTGGGTCTCTGAAAGGAAATCTCGTTAAGGAGATGAGTAGATAGTGGGAAACTAAAACATAAGAAAATTCTTCAAAAGTTCTTTCAAACACAACTTTCAAATCATCCACTAATACAGACTTTTAAATGAAATTATCACTTAAAAATAGTAAGAAAATGTAGATGAGGCATTGGGAAAGGCAGATTGAGTATTGATGAGCAGCATTTTTTTAAAAAATCCATATTATAATGTGAATCAGTTCTGTCATTTGAAGTTTCATGATCGGAGATATCACCTAAGTATTAGTAAATGAAAGTCTACATTTCTCAAATGATTATTCAAACATAACAATATATTAAAATATTTTGCCCACTGTCAGGGTAATCTCTCAATAGAGGATGGCTACTATAAATATATCATCCTAATTATTTATTGTTATATATTTTCACTAAGAGTAACACTATTATATTATAAAAATTGAGTGACTCCTACCAAGTAGATTTTACTTTTTCATGTTAAGAAAAATCGTAGTATTTTCAAAGGAAGTGTCTTCCACTGTATTCTACCAACCAAGAATTTGTTTAGCATACACATGCAAAGCCATTGAAATTAACACTTAGCCCTATAGAGGATAAAGTAAACATGTATTATTACTTCCTAGTACCACAGTTCATTTTGTCTTTAATTTTTTTTATCTGTTCTTTAGAGAACTTTGGGTATATTCTTTGTAAAAACTGTTTGTGAGGAGGATCATATTGTCTTAGCTTAGTGTCTAGGCAAGTAAGATCTATTATCAAGGAAAACTGAAATTGCAGCATTAGTTATTGCATTAGATTGCTAGCACTGCTACAAGTACCACAGGTTGGGTGCCCTAAACAGGAATTTATTTTTTCACTATCTGAAGTTTAGAAGTTCAGATCAATGTGTAGTCATGGTCATTCTATTGTTTGGTGAAGCCTCTCTCCTTGACTTTTAGATGACCCCTTCTCCCTTGTCTTTATTTCTGTGTATGCTGGTGTCCTAACAACCTAGTTTGACCTTCACTTCCTTTTTACAGGACCTACCACATTCTGGGGTTAGAATTTGTGTTTTCTTAGGGGGGAGAGTTCACAATTCAACCCATAAATGTTACTCAGTAATTTGGGGAATTTGGTACTGAAGACCCTCACTAACTAGGGAAATAGTTTACTACATTTGTTTAGGTTCATCATATTATTAAATGGTGGGAAAATTTTTTAAATTAAAATGTCCTTTAATTGAATTTCTCACAGTAAATGGAAATCTTAGAATCTTAACTCTTCTTTAATGAAGGCAATTTTTCAAGTATGTATGTAAACATAGTTTATGTCTTTTTTCTTTCCAGAAAATATTATTAAATATCAGGTAATTATTGAAAGGTCTATTGCAAATATAACATTATGATACTATGTTGTGAATCTGGACACAAGTCAGTCTGAGATATGTCCTTTACTTAAGCACAATTGCTTCAAAACACACAATTAAAATAGTTGCATTTCTCTGTGGTGGTGAAATTTGTCATAGATCTTATAGAATGTGTTGATCACTTCTATGAAAATAAGTTCCTCATCTGACATTTTATTAACATAATTTTGTAATATTCAAATCCAAAGATTTGCTAATAATTTGATGTTACTGATAGTCTCATGTTAGGCTTGCAACTGAGGAAAACATGCAATAACAATCTATACTTTTAAAGTTGCTCCGTGTTTCATTAAGTTACCTTAGTAAAATCTCTGCAGATCAAAATGATGATCATTTTGGCCATATTAAAGATCCTCCCAGTGAAGAACTCTTTTCATAGATACCAGTTAAGCTAAAATGCAAAACCTCACTAATAAAATAGTGCATTTGGCCATTCAATTAGATTATCTTCTCCCTCTAGAAGAACTGCAACTAATGGGGTTTAATTGCCTCTGTGGGCTTGGGACACTTAGCTCCCCCCACATCCTTACTATTGGATTTGAACAAGAACTTTCTGTGATAAAGTCCTCTACTTTAATTAGAGAATTGAAGTCTAATTTTAATGTTCAAACAATCACTAAAATGGAAACAAATATTTTTGAAGAAATAGCAGCAGAATTGTGCTAAACTCCATGCTAAAATATTATAAATTTAACATGAACTATGTTTAATTAGCTTCCATTATCCATCAGAAAGGCTACATACCTGGCAGCAGTACTGAACAGATGTACAAATACTGGAGGAGATGCTCTTGCTGAAAAAATTCAAAGACATCTCTCAGTGTGTACAGCCTTTTGCTAGAGGACATACCACTGTTTTCAATTGTGGCAAACATTCTGAATTTCACATGGACATGAATTTTGCATTCTCTTTTCAGCATGGGACCAGATTCCCCTCCTGAAAGTTTAAATTGAGTCTAGTTTTTATACATACATAGACAGACCATGCTGTAGTGTTATCAGATGAATTTATGAAGCAAAGCCCAAATATATAGCTACTCTGCTCTGTTTTAACTGAAAAAGCATATATGTGTGCATATATATTGCAATAAATAAAATTTATTCATATTTAAACAAATGTAGTTTATGTTGGTATGCTTTTTATTAGTAGCATTTAAAATCCATCACTCCAGGTGGCTATCATATAAAGAGTACATGCAATTCAGGGTTAGATGTTAGGAATCAGAAAGGATGAAACTATACCACAATCCTTGGGGATATGGGATACTGACTTATGTATAAGGTAGGAGGTAGCCCTGATCTTTGATGGGATGGAATGAAGACGCCCCTCCCCCGATATCTCTTATATATGCTACACTTAGGGTTATTCTTCTTAGCAAGGGATCAATCTCCTGATAGTGTCACACCATCTGATGACCCATGTCACCACTAGTGTCTAGCTACCTGTCATGTTTATGAACAGAGAAAAAGTATGTGCATGAATAGCATGGACAGGAGGAGCAGGAAACAAAGGGAGGTGACCTTCTTATCAGGGAGATTACGTTCTTCAGCTTCGTTATTAGTTCTTTTTCTCTTTGAGGGTCTATTAACCCGTAGGAATCACCTTTCCCCCACAATGAAATGTGCCTAAGTTTCTGAAGGGAAGGACTCATCATGTTCTTTTTATCTCCCTGCTTATGCCTCCATTGTACCTTTTATCACTATTTCATCAGAACAAAATAGGAAGAGACTGACAAAAGCATTGGTGCTACAAAGAGTAATGAAAGGATATGGGGGCAACAGTCTGACAGTGAGAAGGTAGGAGAACAATATGGGATTATTACGATATGAAAGAGAAAAGGCCACATTTGTGGTCTCATCCTATTTACCTTGCTTCCCCTGAGAAGACACTGTATATCATCAATAGCTTGAATGACAAACTCCTGAAAACAATAGCAAAGTGTGTGTCCATAATAGGTTTTGGAAATGTGGGAGAGCAGAAACCTAAAAATGTCCTCTTCCAATAACATGTAATCTTCCTAAGCCCTAGTGAGCCTAATTTTCAACCTTAACATGTTATTTTAGAAGAAAAGCAAAACAGAATCATTCCTTCCTCTTAGCCACAGTTCCTCCCCAGGATACCCCTCCCAGGGGCTGTACTCGATAAGATAGTTGAACATGTCTCCTAAACATGCAACGCTTTTTCTTATCTGCAAATGCATTTAGATAAATGTTTGTGAAATTCTGCTTCTGACCTGTCACCTCCTACAGATCATTTTTTAAATGAATTTCTGTTACAAGATAAAATACAAATGGAGTCTGAAATGCAATAACCTATCTAAGCAATCTGCTCACTGACTCAGTAAACTTCTCTTCATAAACATTTGTTATAACAGCTCTTTCAGCACACTTCCTTTCTCTCTTTCCCCACCTCACCTCCTCTTCCCATTTTCCTATTTCATCTTCCTAATCATACAAAACATTTCCATACCTAAACCTTTGTTTACATCTCCCTTCTACCTGTATGCCTCTCATTTCTCTGCTCATTTAAATCCCAACCATTCTTCTTGACTCAATTTATGTCCCAACATTGAGATGCTATTTTCTGACTGTACTTTCTAATAATTCCCTGACTCCCAATGCACTGCCTGAGTGACCCTATGTACCATTTATATACTGACAGTGAACTTGTCACTGATCTTTCTCCTTCTAGAAAAAACATTTTGAAGTAAGATCTTAACTTTTAAAAACTTAAATCTTTGTATCATTCAAGAAATCTGGTGTGGTAGCTATACATGGAATGAACTAAAATGAGTGAATACATTCTTTTGGCTTGAATACTTGGGTAAATGTGAAGGCCAAAAATTAATTTGGTTACCAACTACTTGCAAATTCACAGTGTAATAACTACTAAAAACCATACTAGTTTATGAATGTCATGCCACAAAATAGTGGGAATAAGTTATAAAATATAAAATATAGCCTAACAATTCCACACCTTATTTGACATTTCAAATATAAGAAAACGTATACCTTTTGTTGAATGGTAATATTTTTAACCAACTACCAAAATTGTGTTAAAAGAATATGTTTACCTGTAGTTAATAAACCTCACTCTGGGAATGTAAATTGTATTCTGAATAATTATAAGATAGGCAATCAGAAGACATTTGAAAATTGTTGAAAACTGTTTGTCTTTAAAGTCTA
Organism: Uropsilus gracilis; assembly: GCA_004024945.1. Taxonomy (NCBI): domain Eukaryota; kingdom Metazoa; phylum Chordata; class Mammalia; order Eulipotyphla; family Talpidae; genus Uropsilus; species Uropsilus gracilis. The sequence goes on from PVHY01000231.1 coordinate 64,683, forward strand.
AAACTTCCTAATTGATACAGTAAATTGAATTTTGTTCTTAATCCCGCATTATAAAGCTGTGCATTGATGTGCTTCACAAACACAACGGTAGGATAAACCACCATCTCTTATTCTGCTAATGTTGGTGGAAGAAAATAGCCCAATAATAAAAGAATTTCTGCTATTGACAAGAAAAATGCAACTTGAGTACTGCCCCTTCCTAATAGAAACTTCACAAAGATATCTTTTCTTACTCTTTCTTTTAATCACAAATACAATCTAGAACAGAAGCCAAGAATAAACTAATCTCTTGGTGAGTTTCAGGCATTTGACAATTATATAGGTCAGCTCATCAACTAGGCATTGATTGTTTGCATGAGCCAGGAGTATATAAACACTTATAAATATTGCATGCAGAAGAGAAACTGCACTTAGGTGGATGATTAATAGTCCTATTGTTGGTAATCTCTTGTATCTCTTTTGCATGGAAAAAGCAATTAGAAACACATTTCCGACTATCCCAGACAGACCTTAGATGCTTCATAGCGGAAAATTAAAATTTTAGACATTGCAAGGGGTGTAATAAATGTATATTCACTCGCCACATAATAACAGTACCTGGGGAACCTGGACAAACTCATAAGACCACAACTTGACTTACCTTTCTGCTGTTAGATAGTCTATTTTTATAAAACTATGAAATTACCTATGAAAGTGTATGTGTGTTATGAGCAAGACAGGGAAAGAGTGAGATAAGAAAAAAGAACTCCAGAAAAATAAATATTAATGCACAAAAGGTGGCAGTCCTGACAGCTGTACCATAATAAGACTGTATTCATGAAACTGAACACAGTAAAACAGCATCCTGGAAAAGGATTTTACTATCAAAATTCCAGAGTTGTCTACATAAGCTCTAAGTAAAATTATTTTTTAAAGTATGAAAACAACCTTTATTGCATCTTTAAAGTTTCCATTATATAACCACTATAAACTACACTGTATAATAAGTCAGATAAATCATTTCGAGATAAAAAACTGCCAAACCAGGTTTATGTCTGGAAAAGAATTATGATTCCTATTTTCATATTTAAGAAATGTTCATATTCTAAGAAAACTTAGAATATTGAGCTCAGTTCATGTTGTTAAGAATCTATTAAAAATCCTTCACAAACCTTTCCATTGCTCCTTTCAAATTTCCAGAAATGACAGGAAATAGCTTTACAGTAGAAAAAAAATGGGTCTACTGAGGGCAAAAGGTTTGAATTAAACATTTATAAGTAATTGCATTTTTTCTAAAAAAATTAACTTTAAAATAGTGCAAATGTAGAGTTTCCTATGAACAAGACTTACTAACAAGGAAACAAGAACTTGCCAAAAAAAATCCTAAATTTGAGCAGTGCCTCTTCCTTTTGCATTCTTTATTCTGTAATCTCTAACCTATAAAACAAAGTTCTGAACTGAAGAAAGTAAACATTGAAGGTAATGAATATCAGTAATGATAATGAATATTGGAGAGTGTTTCAATTTTCTTTTGATAAAATATGTGTTTCAACAATGACAAGAAACTGACAAGATATATAGAGAGTAGAACTATGACATCCTCAAAAACGTATATGATCATAGTTAAAATTTATTTAGTTGTGGCTACATTATTCCCATTAATATCCTATAGAATAAAGTTCTAAATTATTTGTGCTTAGTCTATGATATTTGAAAAAAACTATAAAATATATTGATCAATTAGAGTAATTCATCACATACACTACAGAATGGTTGAATTTTATGGAACTGTTTTCTTGTGAACTGGTTTTCATTTAACTTAAAATTCTCATCCTTTAAGATTATTATTAATACTACTATTATTATTGTGAGAGTTGGAACTTTTTGGGATAACCCATATTGTTCCTCTTGTTTTAGTATTTTGAGTAATGTTCAAGACTGCATAATTTTTATATTTGGTCGACATAATATGTACAATTTCAAGTGCAGGCAAACAGCTAATGCAGTGCCTTCAGTACAGGCAAAAAAAAATGGACTCATTCAGCCCTCATCAAAATCAGGTTACCAAGACAGGTAAAAAGCAAAACAAACAAAAAATTCTTCTTTCTGGATAGAGGTCAGAGGGAGCCAGAAACATCCTTTAGGTATTACATCTTTGGCAGCTTTGTGGCAGAGCAGTGTTCCTTAATTGCCCATGTAACTGGGAGAAAGCTTTATAAGCCACATTTATTGTTCACGTTGCAAACTGGTATTTTTGAGTATTAGCCTCCCAGTCAATTGTTTTTTTTTTTTTTTTTTTTTTGGGGGGGTGAATAATGAACCACTAGAAAAATCAGTGATTATTTTAATGATAGAACTAATTACATTCATTTTGTGACAATCTAAATATTTGCTAGAAATTAAAATGAAATTCCAAATTGACCTATAAGTGGGTGATTTTATAGTTTTCATTATGCAGGTATTATAAAAATGCATTTTTATTCTAGAAAATTATTATAAAACAAAATATGAAATATTTAATCACAATTCTCAAATATACGTAGATCTGCACAACATACGTCTGCTTTAGCTCCTTCTGCCTGCTTTGCTGAAGTCATTTATAATACTGCTTCCCTGTAGGCTGTGAAGAAAAGCAAAGCTTTGGGCCACTTCATCTCTGAGAATGATTCTATCCTTAGCAGCTTTCAATCCCCCCTGGAGTCATTTTTCTGAATGAATTTGTTTTTGTTCAGTGATGTTTAGTGTACACAAACCAAACTGCATGTGAAATATTGCCCACCTGCAAAAGCCCTCAAGGGCACTGAATGAGGTAAGCATGAATTGTTGTGGAGGTAAGCAAGAATGATTGTTTTTGGTATTCAAGGATGGAACTATATATACAAAGGCAATGCTCTCCAGGTAAAACTGAAATGATTCATTTGAGATATTCAAGGGGCAAAATGAACACATTTTAAGAAATATTATTTAATAACAAAAGAAAAACTTGTTTGAACTATATATTGATGTACATGCATATCTGATGAATGATAACCCTAAATACTGGCTATCCCTTTGTATAACATCCCCCCTTTTTTCACTCTTTCCTCTGTCCTTGGTCATTTTCTCTACATTATCTTCCTTTTTTTCCTCCTCTCAAGGATTTCTCAATGTAAATCTCTGCTCTAAATGTGCATGCTAGCCTTCCAAGTTACCGTTCTCTTTTGTTGTAACCCCCTCTTTCGTTGTAACCCCCTATTTAATTATTACATATTTAATTATATATAGTAGCAGTTTCTCAGAGAAAACTAGCGTGTGCTATTAAAATAGAAAAAGAATCAATCCATGTTACTTAACTTAAATATAATCATTACCACTAATTTTGAAACCCTTCTATAAAATGTCTTTTGTTCAGTTTTATAATTAGTCTTTTTGACTTGTAGTAGTTATCTTAAATTTCAAATGAAATTCATCCATACTTGTGTATTGCAAAACCTTATATCTAACAAATTTTATTTAAAAGGATACAGAAGACTATTTTTTTTATGAACTTGGGGTAAGGAAGGATTGTTTTAAACAAGACAAAATACAAACGATAAAGGAGAAGATAGAACATTAAAAGTGAGAATTTAAAGAAGTAAAGGTGAAGAAGGAAACAAAGGAAACAAATCAATCTACAAAAAACTACACTTGGATAAACATTCTTTCCTCACCAATGTGAAGATATTTCATAGAGAATTTCTTTTGGCTTTGATTTTTTTTTTTCATTTGCTATTAGGAAGTGTGCTATCTACCCAAATAATTGTAGGTTGGTTGAACTTCCTCTTTGATTGCTTTTAATATCCTCCTTTTCTCTCTGAGCTATTTTACCATGGAAAATGGCTTTTCTTTTTATTAACCAAACTTGCTATTCTTTGCATTCCCCAAATGAAAGGCTATCTTACAGAAATTCTAGAATACACTTATTACATTTAATAGGTTTTTTCCCTAATGTTCTGTTTTCAGCTTCTTAAAATATGATTAGAGTTTGGTGTTATTCACTCTATAGATGTTATTTTTTTATAATCTAATTTTCCATAGACCAATGTTCCAATTCTTCAATTCTTTCTGCAATTATATCTAATTGCTTTTGATTTACATCACTACTAAAACTTGAAATCCTAATTTTTAAATTTTGATATAAGTATTTAAATGTGAATTTTAGCATACTTTTAATTGTAATACTTTTTTTTCAGAAATTTTAGTAATAGTGTTATCTCAATTATTTGAAAATTTTATTATCTGCAATTTGGGAACCTGATTCCTTAGTTTTTCTCCTGTGTCATGTGATTTTTGATGGGTTTTATCAGAGGCTGATCTGATATTTTACCAATATGAAGAATTAGGTCCTTGATTTAAAGTATTTCCCCCATATTCTTTAGGAAAATCAAAATATCTCTCAGTTATGAGAATTCCAAGACAAGAAATAAGCATTCAAAAGGATGTTAAGAAAAGGAAAACTTTGTATACTATTAGTGGAAATATAAATTTGTGCAATAATTGTGGAAGACAGTATGGCGATTCCTCAAATAATTAAAATGAGAAAGTACATATGGTCTACTTATCCAGCTTTACCTTAGGAATACAAAATATTTATTTGAAGTTATAGATGAAACCAGTGTTGCAGCCTTACTTACAATAACTTATAGGAAGAGAAGGAAACATTCTAAGTGCCCATTGACTGTCAAATGGATGTGGTATAGATACATGATGGGATAATAATCAGCCATAGGAAATGATAAAATACTGTCATTTGCAACAACATGATGAACCTACAGTGTATTATGCTTAGTGAAATTCAAAAGGCAGAAATACAAATTCTGTTTGATTTCACTCCTATGTGGCATGTAGAGGAACTAAATGGATAAACTTAATAAAATCAACATAAACTTTTAGTCTTGAAGACCAAATTAGTGATTACCAGAGCATATAGTGAAGGTGGGTGGGTAAATTGAATAAAAGAGAAAATTGTATATAATGAAAATTAGAACTGAATTTTTAGTGCTGAGCTTAATGTAGTTTGTATACCTGAAATGATGTTATAATGTGATGTTCAATGAACCATACCTAATTTTCTTTTAAAAAAATCTTACAATATCTTTTTATGAAAAATATAAATTATGCTTTGAGGAAATTGTTTCTATCATGTAAAATATATCCAAGACTACTGAACACATTCAGGCCCTTTGTTCAATTGCAGGGTATCATTTACATAAAATGTATTTGGGATTTACTCCATTTCCAGAGAATATTTTACCTCGAAAACTAGACACTAAAAAAATTTTGTACAGCATTTCCCAAATATTCTTAGAATGTTAACTTTATGTAAAGAAAGCTCATTATTACTTATCTACAATTAAATGATAAAATAAATCCATGAGCATGCTTGTGGCCTATATGAGATTGACCAGGGCTATTTTGGATTATAATCACTGTCAATGTATAATTAAATGAAAATTTGAAATGACTTCAAGTTTTCCTGTAATAAACAATATTTGAAGAATATTTCACGGTACCTTGTTAATTCCTCATGTACACACTCAACCCTATTTTTGTCTTTATATAAATTTGAACCACATATGAAAGTCAAAGATTTACTTAATAACATGTAGTTGTCCTTTGTAATAATATTCTATAGAACTCTAGCATAAGAATCCATTTAATATTTCAACAACTTTAATTGTCTAAAAATAGGTCACTTCATCTTTAAGTTTGGACATTAATGAGCTATCTACATTCTAATCTACATGCCTGTGGTGAGTTTTCCAACCACAGCAAAACCTTCACATTTAAGGAAGATCAATAGCCATACACATTTTTCTTTTATGTAGTCATTTACAACTCACTTTCAATATTTAAAAGTATATAAGCAAATCCTACATGACATTTTTATTACCATTGTAATATCTCAAGTTTCATTTTGGCAGTAAATATAGACTGGTGCAAACTTAGAGTACAGAAACTTAAGTATATATTTGGTACATTTTCATATTGGGGAAATAATGACATTTTGACACCTGTGTACGTGACAAATATGAAACGGTTTGATATTCAAAGACCCTCTAGGTGTCATGTTTTACTTGTTTTTTAATGATATTGCATTTTGGGAAGCATACCAAAGTTTGGTTTTGAACAGGTTCACATGGAATTATCATTGGTATATGAATGTACTTTAATTGGCTCAGTCTAGTTTTTGAAAAACTCCGAATTGCAAAGATGAAAGATGGTTTTTCTACCTTTGAAGATGTGTTTATTAGTAAAGATGTTTAGATATTGTTAGACAAAAGAGAAAACAGTTTTAAAAGCCAGGAATCTGGCATTACAGACTTTGGGTTTCAACTTCCACACTACATCTTGAAATTTTAGGATTATGGGCAAGATAATTTATCCTATTGTTTCAAATTTATCTGTGAATAGAGGGGTGAAAGTCTTTGCTATTATAGAAATAATTATAGTAAACTAAGAGCATAGAGGACTTGTGCAAAATAACACTAAATATTGTTTCCTGTTGATAGTCATTTCTTTGTCCCTGGAATGGGGTTGGTGGAAGGTGAGGTTATAAGGGTAAAACTTGACAGATTAATACTCCATAAAAGTGAGTAGTTTAAATTCACAAGGGCTGTCCAGAATTTGCACCAGAGGGCACTCTGCCATTATCCTAGCAGTGTACACTAAGGTCCTCAAACTTTGCAGGTAAACCAAAGCAGTGACTTTGTTGATGTCTCTGACTCATGATCCCTGCACTGAAGAGATTCACCAGTTTTCAAGTTAGGCCCTACACAAATATGATGAACAAATGTTCATGTAAGATTCATGTAATTATAATTACTGTTAAAGCCACAATCAAGTTACTAGAATTGTACAACTTGTTCATAGTGTAGGACACTACTTGTTTTATCCCTTGTTTTGATCCCCTTGCATTATTAATTTTTGTTACATCTGATAGCATGTTAAGTGAAAGCTCCTGAACACCTTTGAATAAAACAATTACATAGAAATATTTCTATTGACCTATTTTGGGGAAGACGTGAAGTAAAATATGAATGATGAAAGATTTGCATTATTTGTGTATTCAAAAGAATTGACTTTTCAACAAATTCTAATTTCTCAGCTTTGTTATCAAAACTATGGATTTCTATAATAGTTGCATTTTGAAGTTCATTTTGACCATTATGTTTTTAATAATCCAATCAGCAAAGCTTTTAATTTTTCACTGTGTTTGGAAGTTACTTTAGCCAAGGATTGAAGCCCCAGGAGAGTAGAACCCACTTCTTGGCATCTAGATTAAAAAATGGTTTAATGACTGAATTTTTAAAGCATGCGTAGGTAGAATTAGATTATGTAAAAATCTTATGATTTACTTAATGCATTTCCTAGGCTATGTATTTTGTTTTTAATGGAAGCATGACATGATAGCAAATCATGTAACTTTAAAGCCTGCTGATTTATGTACATTAGCAATTAGAGTATTTTAAAAGTTGTTAAATACAGCAGAGTATGCAGAGCTACACTAATTTTTTTTTATCAGTAAAATTGCTTATGTGGGTTATTTATATTTGAAATTAAATATGTCAAATGTATTGAAACAAAAGATGTCTGAACCATTGATGTCAATAAGACTTAACATGGAAGGAATAATATATAATATAACTGTATAGGAAGAATGAACAGTAACTTTGTGAGGCTAACTTTTATTGCTGGCATTCACTATATATCTTGCCCATTATGGTCACAGTGCTTGGTAGAGAGTAGTACTGAGAAGTCAAAAGCTCATTTGCCAAAATGTCTTGTCCTCCTTTCATGTCATGTAAGGATGATGTCACATTATACAGAAAATGAACAGCCTCAACCTCCTTAGAAAAACCTCTTTTGAATAAATCAACCTCTTTATCACCAAAAAGCTCTTTAGTGAGTTTTTATTTCAGGTGTTAATGATTGATGTTATTTTTTTTTCATTTTTTCTTAAAATGTCATCTCAAAATAAAACTGAAAAGACTAAATTATAGTACAATAATTAGAAACATAAAAAGTTGTGCTACCATGGAAAGATTTCTGGGATTTAATATGGAGTAAAAAATATTTGCAAGTATGTTTGCACAGTCACTGAGAACAAACAAAAGACTAATAGTAGTGATATGTGATGACAAATGCATGACTTCGAGAGAAAAATCAATGTATATGCTCTATTCTTTTTAATTTTGAAATTCTATTATCATATTAGCTGTGCAAACATATTCTATGAGATTACAATTACAAAATAAAAAATGAGGCAATTAAATGAGCTATTTAAGATATTTTTGTAGGTGTCAGTGTTGATTTTATATCTACAGAGAACTGTTTTATAAATCATGCAGAAAGTATGTTAAGGAACCAAGATTACTGGTAAGTAGCAATAATAGATTTACAATTGAAGAATATGGCTGTTAGAATTGATATGCTAATTTGACATCTGTCTTTGCATAGATTGTTCATTGTGACTAGAATTTCCATTCTCCAAAGCCTAGTTCAAACTTTACTTTTAAAAATTAAATAGATATTCTGGTACAATTAACTTTTGGCTTTGCATTTCTTAGAAAATCTGATTGTGTGTCTATTAGAGTAAAGATAATCTTTTATTTACTTTCTGTTTTCTCCAAATACATTCTAAGGTACAACCTCTGCTTTCAAGTAGTTCATTTTGTGGTTTTAGCACTTGGAAATGTTCAGCACGTGGTGGGAAAACCATACATGTTTGTAAAATCATTGACTTTATGAAGAAACATTCCATTTTGATTCAATATAATTATATATAGAATATATTTTAAAGAAAAATATAATAAACAGAAAAATGACTACACTATGATTTTTTTAATGCTTATGACTTATGAGGCATAAAAGCACATGAAAAAGTGCTATTAAAGGAATGTAGTAGCAATGTTGATTTTGAACAATATACTCAAGGATTTATTTATTTTAGTTTTGCAGGTAACTCAACTAAGGTTTAATAAAGGTTAAATAATGGTCTTATCTCAGAAATCGAACAATTAGGGATTTGAGTGCATCTGCATTTTCCTCAAATCTATATTTCTATAATTCACAGGAACCCTAAACCAACATTATAAAAATAACTAAAAAATATAGATGAAGAATTACCTAAAAATAGATCTATACATTTATTTACTCTACCAATAAGGAACCCACTGGACTAAGGAAGAAAGGCTATAGATGACTGATTAGTACCATATCATTGTTATTTTTAGTTGCAGCTTTTTAGTTGAGCTCACTATTTCTGGAGGATGTAGGAAATAACAAGATGAAATCAATAGCATGATTATCTACAAAATTCATTTCTTGAAAGAATGACACAGACAAGGATGAAAGTTTGTGAATATATATGATGAGTTGGTCTTTTTAAGATAGTAAGATAATCTGGTGACTAAGATGCTTTAGATTTGCACTTAGGAAAACTAGATTGGCAAATCTTAAATGTCTGCCTTCTACTTCCTGTATTCAGTGTTCTGAGCATTAAAGAATCCAGTTTTAGTTCTCAGAGTCCTTATACAACTTTTAGCCTTATTTCTGGTCTCACTTTTTATGATAACAGAAGATTAATATTATTCATTTATTTTGTGCGGAGGAATTTTGCTACCACATCCAGAAGTCATTCCATCATTATATAATTGGACTGCATCTGCTCCAGGGTGTTGTGTCTTTTTTTTTTTTTTTTTTGGGGGGGGGGGTGGAATACTTAACACACATCATGGAAATATCATGACTTTTGTACAAAAGTAAGTCCTAACACTAAAACCCCAAGACACTAAATTAAAACATGCTAATAAAAGGGCTTTTGCTCATTCTGTTCAATTAAGCTGATGTATAAAATTTTACCTTTCTGCAAGTTTTAGATTTAATAAAACAAATGGAAAATAAGGAATAACTAAATGTTAATTGAGATATTTCAATATGATGATTACATCTTTAAATTTGAAAAATCATGTGCCTTAAATTACAGGAATGATATGGAAATTCATTGATATTAAATTATATATATTAGAATACAGCATTTGCAAATTTTACTTTCATTGCTTTTGGACATGACAGATTTATGATTTTTCCAACACTTTAAAATGTTTACTCTAAAATTTTGTGTCACTCTTTGACCTTAAGAAACTCAGTTACAGCTTTTTCAGATAAAGACCCTTTATATGTATTAAAGTACACACAAGAGTTTATCAGATAGCTATCAAGCACATTCTCCCTTCCCAGAAAAGGTCCTTTTCCTACCTGAAATCATTGTTTTGATTATAAGTATTCAGAAGTCAAGGAAAGTGAAGAAAAATGGTTTTATTTTTTAAGCAGTCTCACCAAATGTATTCTTAAAAATCTAGCCACAGACCTTGAACTAGCTAAACCTTAATTTGACATATCCAGTGACAGGCTAAGCTAGAAAAGAAATGGATAAACTTATGAGGGAGGCAGCATAGGAATTATTTCTATTTCCATAATACATTTCTTTGAAGGAGCTCAAGGCAAGTGATGAAAAAGATATGACATTATATACAAACTAATTTTCTCTCAGAGACCATATCTGAGAACAAGGAATACAAACTATTCACTGGTAGGTTGTGTTGGTGCTGAGGAATCTTTATCAGCTATTTTTTTCAACCTGTGATCTGATCCCGATGCATGCAATGATAAGATAAAATGTATGCATTTCTGTTGATTCAACTGAGACCACATTGAACTCACTCATATTTAAAGATTTGTTTAAACCCCATCTTCCATGTATCTCTCTTGAAATATATCAACTTAAACTGCTGTTTTCTCTCAGACCAGTCAGACTTAGTTAAAACTTTGTTTTTATGAGTGCACTAATTGACAACCCTTTTGAAACCAAAGTAGCCATTTTTGAAACAAAACTCCAGTTCAGCAGCTTTTGTTTTTATTTCATTTGGGGAATTACTTTTCCCCCCAAAATATATAAAATGATTTTTCTTGCTAGAAATTCAGAGATTTTAAGTGTGGTTTTATGGTTAATTCTGTGTATTAACTTACTGAATCCAGAGTTGACTTGCTATATGAACATTAATTTGTATGCATAGGTAAGGGTGTTTCTAGATATGATTTACATTGCCCTTCTCAAAGTGGCAGGTCTCCATACAGTTCTTTGAATGTCCAAATAGAATGAAAAGGCTGAGCAAGAGAAATTATTACTAGCTCTGCCTGGTGATCGCCTGGTCTCCAGCCTTTCCATTACATAATTTGCCACTTTGTGGCCTCCATAACTGTATGAGTAAATCATATCTAATAAATCCTATTAGTTCTGAGAATCCTAATAAATGGAAAAAGACCTCTAAATTGCTCCTTAAAAATGCTTTTAGTTCTGAGAAAAGGGAACAGTCACTGCCTTATCAATCTCTTTATTAAAAAATCAAGTATTCACTTAAGTGGATGTATATAAAGCTAAGTACAGTATTTCAATACATTTGTAGAAACTAATAAATTATGGGAAAATTCAGTTTGCTCTAGAGGTTCAAAGGTCACTCGGTTGAACATTTATCCTGGTTATCAAAAAGTGAAGAGCAGACAGTTTTGAAACTTCTCTGTCACTCTGCCTTCTTTTTGTTCTGTTCTTTTAAGGAAAAGATTAGATAAGGGAAATACATGGATATTGATTTAGCTTTCCTTCATATTATAGACTCACTTAAAACATGTGATAACAGGAGAAAAAGCAGAATATTAAGGAGCTCACTGAAAAGATACCAAGATTAAGTCTGAAAATGACTGATTAAGTTAAGAAGAGCTAAATACATTTCTCAAAAGATGACATACAGATGGCCAATATGCACATGAAAAAAACTGCTTGTCACTACATATCATTTAGGAAACTGGAAATCAAAACCACAATGGGCTGACATCTCATAGCCATGGAAATAGTCCATTTCAAAAAGACCTGAAACAGGTTTTCATGAGGAAGTAGAGGGTCAGTTAAAATCAAACCAATAATGTTTTACATCTGACTACAAAACTGAGGCAACCAGAAGGAGAAAGTGAGACCATGGGAGGGGACCCATTATTGGTGAGCTGTGAAAGCATACATTTGTAGAGGTTAGAACCTATATAGAATGATGTAAACCTACTTTACCTCAGTAATCATAATTTGGAAAAAAATGACTTAGATGTATTTTTATTCATGATAATTATTTTGCTCACAATTTTAGCAAAGCTGTTTAATTACCCATGCAGGCTTTGGCATCTTTAAAAGATATGTGGAGTTTTACTGGACTAAAAATGTCTTTTTGATCATTGATCTATCAGTTTAAGATGGTAGGAATTTGTATGGAAAAGATGTTGCTCTGTCATTTCAAATATTCTCACCCCCTTTTTAAAAATGAAAGACATGAGTTTAAACATCTTGAAATGTATTATAGTGGTTATCCCCTAAGGGTGTGTTGATTTTAAGTGTCACCCTGTCTTTAGTCACGTGAACTTTTCAGTGATCCATTATCTTTTGTAGCTTTAAGATGTGTATTTACAATGATTTTTATATACATTGTCTTTATCAAAACTTGTAACTATTATTTTGATCAAGTATATATTATAATTGTGTACTAGTAATACTATAACAATAATTCAAGTCAACACAACCACTGTAGTCCTATTCAGTAAGAATTCCTTCAAGCAAATGAATAGATTGTTAGGATAAAATTCTGTTGAGTAAATGTAGCTTACAAATATATATGACTTATAATTTCAGACTATCAAAGAGCTAGTGTATATTTCTTAATGAATACATGACTGTAGTTATCATACCACATTGATATTTAAGATATGCTTCCTGTTGAATGTTATATACCTAGCTTTCAGATCATGTCCTAACTGGAACTGCTCACTAGAAGGAGTCAGAGTTTCTTAGATTAATGGCTGACTTTAGATCGGAGACAGAAAATATACAAAATAATATTGAGACAACTATTCTACATTATATAAATAAGCCATTAGGAAACAAAAGAAACTTAATGATTCATGTGTAAAGAAATGACTTGATTTCCAAGTACCAGCACATCAAAAGGAGTATTAAATACAAGTAAATTTGGCTAAAATGCTACTCAATAAAAAAGAGAAACTCAATAAAAAATTTCTACGCCTAACTATGCTTCTATTGTAACTACATGGAGTGCTAATAACTTATGAAAGTAGACTGTTTAAAAGAAATTATTGACCATTCACCCTGCATTTCTTGTACCAACTTTAGTCTACTAGTAGTAACTGTTGAAAGAAATTCTTTGCAGAATGGCTAATGAATGTGGATATAATTGCATAATGATAAAATCACTACTTTACAGCCTATAATTTTCTTAAAATAATGATTACTAATTGGTGAAACTGTAAAAATGATAGATGACTTCATAATGCAGAGGATTGTTTGTCATCATCTGAAATCACTAATTTATTCCTAAATGTGGCACCATCATACATTGTCTCTATTCTGACAAATATGCTATATAAAGCACCTGACACAACCTTAAAGGTATTTTTACCAAAATATTGTTACCTGGTTATAGTCTAGATAATGGTTACATTAATGAGAAATGTAGTGGAAGTTTGCATAGTAAATAGCTTGCTTTTTACTGTTACATCACATTGAACTCAATCACTTTCAAATGAAAATTGACATTGTTTTCATTTCACTTATTTCATTTACAATAGAAAAAGAAGGTTCTCCAAATACAGGATATATTTGTATACACTGCATGGATAAAACACTATCATAATGTGATATTAATTTAATAAAAAAGTGTCAGAAAGTGGGTGAAAATGTCAGTTGCTACCTTATTTTATAAAAGTTAAGTCACTTTTAAAATTGTCTTATTTTATTGTATTTGTGTTCTTTAGATGAATTTTCCTCTTAAGGTGCAGAGAAGAAAAGTACAGTGATTACATAAAAGGAATAATGTGTCTGTTATGTCTTTAGTATATTAGTCTCTCTAATCGCCTTTTCAATTTAACAGACACAGGCCTTATTCATGATTAACTTTAATAGAAATTCACAACTGACAGGACTGATAAAACAAATGGCTCATGGTTTTTTCCGCTGAATCACTTTGGAAGAGAAGGTATCAAGAATCAGCATTTCAACTACCTTAGAACCTAGTGTAAGGAAGCTTTGTTACCTACAAATAGAAAAAGCATCTGTACAGATATAACAGAACCATAAGTTGAGCAGAGAGTGGTATAGGAGAGCATATATTATTGTAAGTTCCAAAGCCTTTTTATTTTTGAACATTCAGTTTTCCTTGCTTCAGTTTTGATCCTGAATTTCAAGAGATGTGCTGACATCATTATAACATACTGAAAAAACTAAATGGAGAATGGTTTCACATTTTTTATAGTAACAAAATTGTTCATAATGGTTGAGAGAAGTATAATCAAACATTAATTCATGGAATGTTTTGCTAATTATATGTTGAAACCTATAGTCATTATTTTACTTCTACATCAGTTTCAGTTGAAATGTTTATTCGAATGATAAAATTGGATATTTTTTGCAACAGTCAGCAAACCTTGCCTAGTCCATCTATGCAAGCTTATAATCAAAAATATATATTGATTCATGGAACAGCCTTGACAAGATTATTAACCTTAAGATCCTTAATAAAATATTATATATATATGGTGTGTGTATATGTATGTACACATATTTATACATATAAACATTTGTATGTATATATACATATATGCATGCATGTTATACATATATAGTGTGTGTGTGCATATGTATATAAGGGTTAACTTGTTAACTGAATTGTCTTTTTGGTAAAAGACACCAATGATCATATAAGACCTATTAAAAAGTTAGAAGTTAAGTATAGAAATGAGTAGAAAGGAGAAAATCAGCTTTGTATAATGGAAATATTACAGTGGCCAGAAGTTAGCTTAAAAACATTATCTTTAAAGATGCTCTATAATCAGCTACCCAAAAGAGTGCCTTGTTGATGCCACATTACTGCAGCTGGAAGGACAAACTATGGATTGTAAAGAACTGAATTGTCAGACAGATTGACCCATATATCCATGGAAAGTGTCTCTAGGGAAAAAAGTACTCAGTAATTTTATTCTCACCTCTTGTCATAAATTAGATCTAGCAACATCATATTTTTAAGGTGTACACTGTGCTCTCTGGTTAACCACGAATGTTAGAAACAAAACCAAAAAAACATCTCTCCTCAATCCTCTCACCTCCACCCCCCAAAGCAAATGAAACAGCTGAAACCAAACCTCTGATGGGCCAGACCAGCAATCAGAAATTTGAGGCTCTCTCTGAAAGCCCAGATCTTACGTTCATTTATAAAATTCTCTTTCAATTGCTTCACAGTGATGATTATTTCAGTCAACAGAGTAAACAGCCCCAATAAATAATACATTCACTTACAGAAAAAGGTGAAATTTAGCTAGAGTGGAGGTAATGTTTGTGATGAGGCATTTGGTTGGATACTTCCAAAAACAAACTGACACTAAATTGTGATAGCACTCTCAGACACAGTAAAAAGTATGTTTTTGAAAGTTCTTTAACTCAAAGGTGATGATTTTGGGGAGTATACAAATGTTACAGTAGGAAAGATACCTACAATATGGTAGGAAAGAAAATGAGAAGAACGTCATTGTATAAAAAGTTTAGGATGCTGCAAAATGGCAAAGCTATTTTTTTTACTTTTGTCCTTTATTTCAACATTTTATTTCTCCCCTTAAACTCATCTCTCATTCTCTGTTCTACATTATTTCCCTTGGTTCTCCAGACCCCTTTTATCAACAAAACTTACTAGTATAATTATTTTGAGTCAGTACTTAGAGAGCTAGCTCTCTGATTAATTTATTCATGCCATGATGTAGAGTTCTAGTAAGAGTTTCTCACTTCATTTTTCCTTCAGTAATCAATTATTGAGTGTCTACCACATGCCTCACACGAGCACTTATAGGACTTAGTAACCTGAAGAGATCCATGAAGCAGATGTGAAAAAGAATACCTATGAACTTTAGTTGTCTTAGTAGATTTATTCACATACAAAATATACAAATAGGAGAGTTGTTAATTGAGTAAAGGTCAGAATACTTTTATTTTTAAAACACTCAGGAGGAATTTGTTTCTTACTTAAAAGAGAAGGAATTTCTAGAAAAAGAAGTATTTGGACCTGTGTAGAATTTAAAGTAGCAAGTACCAAAAATATTGACAAAAATTCATGTTAGCTATGTTATGGAGTATGCATACAAAAATATCTATCAGTAAAGGTGACACTGGAGAGAGAAGAAGCAATTTAATCACAACTTTGTTTAAGATAGCATTTTTCCACTTTATGCTGTATGTAAAGGAAATTATGATTTTTAAACCTTAGAAAAGATATTTAAGATGTCTGTAATAGACTTTTCTGGTTTATATTGGGATGTCATAGATGGTATCTCTTGGAAGGTGATATTAAAAGAGACATCCAGCAAAGTCAAGTCATAGCTCATTAAAATATAAATGCAAACAAATGTTGAAGGATTTATTTAAATCAAAGCTAAATATGCATGATTCAGAGATTGAATATATAAATGGACACTGACCATATTATATATGGTCATTATATATAATCAGATTGTCTGACCCACAATCTCTGCAGGAATAAGTCTTAGATTCTAATTAATAGTTTCTATTGCAATCAGCTCATAGAATAAGGGCTGAACAGGGAATTCAGCTTCTCAAAATTTTACTACTGCCTAAAAATCAGGAATAACTAAAGAAAGTATGTTCCTCAAACTAATATAAGATGTACTCTCCACCCTTTTCTAGTTAGACTGCTTTTCTACAACCTGCAATCTTCCCAACAAAAGCAGGAAAGACTTTTTTCTTTTCACTATGAAACTATTCCATTTTCCTGCCTCCTTTGGGTTGTTGCCAAAGGCAAGAGATGGTGGCTAACTCCTTTGCTATAAGAAATGCTGAATAAATATCCTGTTCTAAGTTAGGTAGCATTTGTTTATTTTCATAGTTATCCCAGAAGTTTTGTCAAATAAAGAGAGACCTGCACTACCTGTCAGGATGAAATCCAATCTTTGACAATGTATAGTCCTCACAAAAACCCTGGTGTGCCTTGCTGTTTGTAGCTTGTTAAGTCTGTATATTTATGCTTAGCCTGATGGTCAACTTTTTCTGAAATTAGAGAAAATATTGCCTGGCAGATGGAAAGTCAGAGAATACACTATCTATATCAAAGGCAAACTCTTTGGACAAAATATCAAGATGTAGAATTTTATCTTTTGATGATAGATAGAAATGTCTGTTTGAATAGGCATTAGACCAGTGGAAACCTCAAAACTCACCCATCTTTGAAGCTGGCTTGCAGAACCAGCTTATTGGACATGTGTACCTATGTTATGCCCAGTGGTTTTCTTTTTTTTTAATGATAAACACTTTTCAAGAACACAAAACACACAAACAAAAAAGTTTGAGAAAAACTGGATGGGTGAAAAGGATTGGTTTGATCCTACCAACAATAGAAAACAATCATACACAATAGCAAAAGTAGGTAGGTATTGAATTGAAGCTAAACAGTAACTCAATGCAAAGTGAGATTCACAGCTGAAGTTTCTGATTTTCTGATATTGACACAAAATAAAGCACATCACTTTAGTTCGTTGTTGTTTTTCTGTTTTTTTTTTCCCACTGTGCCCCTAAGTGAGAAGAATCAATTCCTTTATGCCTTCACTTGAGGAAGATAACAATATACCTGGATAGTCAAACTCCAGGGAGCCACAAAAGTCCCAGTTACTCCCATGTTTGCAAGTAAGACTTATAAATTTATTTTGTGATATAGTTTTGATAAAATATGTAGATGATATTCTACTTTGTACAGAGACTAAGGAATCCTGTGTAAGAATTCAATTTACTAGGTTTCATTTTTAGCAGAAAAAAACATTTTAAGTGGGATATTACAATTTTGCTAAAATATAGTCCATTATTTAGAGTAGGCTATAACAAAGAATGGAAACACTCTTATGATAGACTGACAACTCTAATTTTTCTGAGATTGTCACATCTCATGATGAGCTGAGTCACTCCTCAATAAAAGATTATGTCCTATGAGAGGCCCAACATAAACCTTCTAAAACCTAGAGGATTCTTCAGTAGCTTCTTTTCTAACCTTTTTTATAGCAATTTGTACATGAATACTTAGATAAACCTTGTGTTTTCAACTTAGTTGAGGCATCTAAAACTGACTCAAATACATTTTTAAAAAATGAAAAGGAAAGCAAATTGGGAAGACATACTACTGCTCTTGTTTTCAGAAGATAAGACTATATGATTATAAGATCCAAAAGATCTGGACAATATATTCTTGGGACTAATGACAGCAGAAGGATGTGTGATCATCTAAAAGGATCATCACAAAGGATGTGTGAACATCTAAAAAACTAAAGCAAATTGATTTCTTATATTCCCAGAAATGAACAATTAGAATTTTAAATAGAATATAAATTACAATTTGTAGTAGTATCCTCTCAATTTAAGTAAATCTAAACAAATATGTATAAAAGCATATGAAATCAAAGAAGAAATAAATGGCCAGGTCTTTTCCATATGTAGAATGACTCAATATTGTCAAGATATCATGTTTTAACAATTTGATGAATGCAGTGACAATCAAAATTCCAGCAAGTTATTTTGTAGATATCAAAAATATGATTTTGATTCTGTATAGAGAAGCAAAGCGTTTCAACTAGGTGCCATGATTAGAGAAAACAACATAGGAGGAGTGATGCAATCCAATTTCAAGACATACTCTAAAAGTATGATAATCAAGACAGTGCAGTATGAAGACAAAGATAAAGAGCTCATGGAACAGAATTTAGAGCTCAAATATATTTAACTGAAGTTTATTAAATAAGTGAAGTCAAGCTATGAAGCAAAAATATCTCCAATAAATGGTGCTGGGCTGACTGGATATACACCTGCTCACCCCAACCCTGACATGAATCTAGATACTGAACGGACACCCTTCAGAAAAATTAAATAGATCACAGCCCTAAGTACAAAATGCCCTGCCAATGACTCTCATTTAGAACATATATGGAACTTTACCTTTTTTTTTGTTTTCCACTAAATTTCCAGATTCTCCAGCTTGTTAAACTTGTCAAACATAAGCCATGGTGACTGACTTCAATGCTATAACTAACTTTAAATTACCTCCCTGTCCACCTCACTTGTGGGTTTTCATTTTTACATAATTCCAAAAGGAATTATGGAAACATACACTATTACTGATTAAAAATACTGAAATATGCATATGAATCCAAGCTTTTTTGAGCATAGCATCACTGGAAGAATAGAAAGTCAATGAATTTATATAGCATTGGGCATAATTTACAAAATTAAAACAGATTATTTAACCTTTACTGGCCTCATACAATCCTGAAGAATGTCCAAGATTAGACAACACATAGTTTTCAACTATGGGATATATTTTTTCCTATGTACCCTTCAACTCAACTTAAAGTAGAAAGTACTAGGTATGTCACAGCAGTTGGAAAGGGATTATTTACCAAATCAAAGCATTGTTCTTGGTGATATCCTGCCTATTATTTCTTCAAGCTGTTACAGGATGTTACCATGCCATTTTTCCTTTCATGTGGTGACACATTCTGTAACAAAGTTAATAGCGTACCTAGTAGCTACAGAAAGCACTCCCCCCCCCCAGTCTCTTTTTCCAAATGTCTCCTATCATCACCAATGTTCTAATCAAATCCAAACTGAAACCACTTATTTTTATGGAGGACAGAGCTTATTAATCCTATTTTTTTAACAGTAATGAAACTTGATGCAAAGAATCAAGTATGAGTGAGCATTTGCTAGGGGATAATAATGCGTAACTAAATTCCATGTTAGAGAGTTCTAAACTACACTTTCTTTACTGTAAAATGTATAGTTGTATTTATGCCCATTACCCTTTCTCAAAACAAGACTCATACTGAGAACATTGCTGACAAAATTTGTGAGTATTTTGAAGCTCAAACCTCCCTACCTCCATCCTCACCCGCAGAAAATAAAACGCTAGCACTAGCTGCAAAGAATTGTGTTAAATATTACAAATACTTCCTCTTTGGCCGTGGGTTTTCATTATAGCTGAGTATGGGTGCATTCTTTGTTATAGGAAGTCATCCTCCTATTCTCCCTTAGTTTATTGATTTTTTATGTCTACTCACTAGGGCTTATGTCACTGTTCATTTGTACAATCATCTGATGTTTTATCAAAACATGTATATGTTTCATCTCCAATTCCTCATCAGCCATCAGTGATGTACTAACTAGGGAGTAAGATCTAATTTTCAAAATTTGATTAGTACCATCCACTGATAACATTGATTTTCCTCCTTTATCATGATCACTTTGTTTGCATACTATTTGTCACCAGAGTCATTGAAGAAATGAATTCCATTTCTCTAGACATTTCTAGGGATTTAAAGCTCTGGCTAATAACATTATTTTCACTGTGATAGTCTTTTAATCTCAATATGGTACCTCACCTTCAATGTCCAAGTAAAATCATATATTCATATAATTCTGACTGCATCAGTTTTTGATTGGCACTCAGGTATTCTTCAGTCCAACAGTTGCTTAGACATTGTCATTCTTACTCATTGCCTCCCCATGGATTCCTGCTCTTGTAAAGATAAGAGATTTTTCTCACTTTTCTGTTTTTTCTTGAGAGACTAAACATTATGGTTTACTCTTATTCTAAATTTTGCATTATAATGGTGAGCTTTTGGAATTATATGAAGCTCTTGGAATTTTTTTTATCCTTACAGGTACTTGAGGTTAACAGTTTCACAAGAACTTTACTGCAGGTTGGATATTCACCAGGAATCATTTCTCAGCAGTCAATATTTGACAAAGGTAAGTGTTAGAAGAATTTGGATATATTCTGAAATAAGGTTTATTTCTCAAAATAGTGTCACATTTTAACCATCATCACAATTGTTTATGATGCAGTCACACATTCATTAAATATTTTATACTTATTAGGTATAGTTGTATCTAGTAGACACTATGGAAGAGAAGAATGTATATAAAACATTTTATAATGAGGCTATTGTAAAATGTTGAAGATGTGTTCAGAAATTATTATAATACAATACAGCACATTTTATTGCTTGAGAACTACTACCACTAATAATATGGAAATTTAAGAAAAGAGCAGTTGCATCTTTAAATCACATGATCTGACATGGACATTGAAAGATAGATGAGATTTTTCAGAATCTAAGAAAATATCATAAACAGCAATAATATTATTTATCAAAGCAGTTAAATCCCAGAAATGTCTAGAGTAATGGAGTCAATTTAGTTATAGGCTGGGTTATACATTTTTAAATATATATAAAATTAAAATATATATATTCTATAATTTAAATATATAATTAATTTAATTAGTATATTTAGTTGTAGGATGGGTTATACATTTTAAATCTATATTAAAAAAATATATATATATATATATATATTGCATGTGTGTATAGTGTTTCTAATTATAACGTGTTTCTAAAACCAAGAATGGTAAATGGGGGACCAAATTCAGTGATCTGAGGAATTTATGTCTTTTTAATATAGGCATTATGATGTCACTGAAACATAAGGAATTGACACATTTTGAAGCTATTTTAGAAAAATGGATAATTTAGACCAGTGGAACTATGGATAATGAAAATAGAACCAGGAAGTTCAAATTGGGGAAGGTATGAGAGTATAAGAACTATTATTTTTAATCTCTTAGAAACCAAGATATTTAGATTAATGAAAGTTGTAAAGAAAAAAAAATGAATTACATAATTTGAAGAACTAAGATTTCCTTGGTTTGTTTGCTTGTATGGAAAATAAAAGGAAAAAAGTGGCTAATTTGGATGACCATGTGTTCTGGTTTTAGATGTCAGAAAGTATGACAGAAATAGAAAAAAATCATATGAAAAGCATTATTGGAAAGGGAAATAATTAAGACCAGTTGCAATTTAATACCACAAGACATCTATACTAATATGTATATATAAAAATATAATTAGAATCTAGGTGGAGGGGTTGGTTAAATGTAAAAATTTGAAAATGTTCAATATGTAATTTGCACCTATAAAATCATATGAATATACTGAGTGACATACCTTAACACATACATTTTCTTCAAAGCTCAAAGTCCAACTGCACACATTAAAATAATACCTCATTTATTTGAACTACTCAAGAATTTATGATAATTTAAAAGCAGGCTATGCCATCTGTGGAAAAACAGAACTTGCCAAGTAAATCCACAGGGTAATCAAATTTGTAGATTGGGGAAAGGAATAGTAGACTACTCAGGAGAACAGATTGTTTTCAAATATTTAAATGTGTTAGACGAAAGCAGCAATAAAAAATACAGAAGAATCACATATTTAATAGGTTACAAACTTTCAGATGTCAATAACATTTTACATGCAGATCTGGCATACTAATTGAAATATCTTGAATAATTTTTAAATATTTGATGACAGGATACATAATTGGTTGTACTATTCCAACTACTTCCAACATATGCAGTAGAATAAAATTTGTAGAGACTGTCTATAACAAATTGAAACATGAACAATGACACTTGCCTGCTGTATGACTTTGGGGAAAATTATTAAACATAATTAGAGGAACAGTTATTCTTTAGGCTTATAATAAGCAACAAGTAAAATAATGTATACGAAAATAGTTTATTCTGAGTAAATTGAAAACAATTGAATATAATGATATACATAGAATAACATAAAGACTCCACTAACATATTCTGAGAAACTAATTAGTAAATTGGGAGACCACAAAAATCAATATACAAACATCTATTGTATTCATATACGCAAACAATATACTAGATAAGATATAAGTATCCCAGTTATAGTCATATTCCAAAACGATAAAATACCTAGCAGTAAACCTAACAAAGGAGGTGAAACACCTGTTCAGTGAAAACTATAAGACACTGTAAAAACAAATACAGACAGAAAGAAATGCACATATATTACCTACTCATGGATTGAAGGAATTAACATTATTAAAATGACCATTTTATGTAAAGTAATATATTGATTCAATGCTTTGAATCTCTAACAAAATTTCAGCAGGATTCTTTAAAGAAATTGAGCAAGCAGTGAAATTCATATGGAATAAAAAGACCCTGCATATCCAATGCAATCTTGGTGATAAGGTGGAGGAATCACAATCCCAACTGCAAACAGTACTTAAAGTGAATGCAATTAAAGCAGCATGTTACTACAAAATAGATATACCGAACAATGGACTAGAGTTGAAAGTCTAGAAATAAGCTCCACACATCTATGAATGAATGGTCTATGACAAAGGAGCCAAGACTATACATCAGGGAAAGGAAACACTCTCAAATGGTTGTGAGAAAACGGAAATACCACATACAAAAGGATGGAGCTAGATCACTGTCTCACAGCATATACTCAAAATGGATCAAACATGGTATGTATGTGTTGAAACCATAAAGTAGAAGAAAACATAAGCAAAATACTTCATCACAATGAGGTCTTTCATATACCGGAAGGCACTCAGGGATATCTTTGGGGGGTTCTAATCCAAGAGCAGGGCAACAAAAGTAAGTGTGATTACCTCTAACTAAAAAGCTTCTACAAAATGAAAGAAGCCATTATTAAAATGAAAACACACCCACTGAATATTTACACAACATATAAGGGGCTCATATCTAAGATCTACAAAGGACTCATAAAATTCAACAAAAAGAAAACCACCTAATTAAAAAATGGTATTCAACATACAGATGGACAATAGTGTGGAAGTTTCTCAAAATATGAAACAGATCTCTCATCACCCAGCAACTCTACTTGTGGAGATCTACTGAACAATATACTCACATGTTCACTGTAGCACTGCTTACAATAGTCAAATTATCAAAACAACTTTAGTGCCTAGAAATGGATGTGGTACATATGCACAATAGAATCTGACCCTATAAAAATCAGTTTATTCTTATCATTTGTGGTAATGGGTACATATGGAGGGGATAGGTAAGTGAAATAAGTCAGAATGAGAAAGACCAATACAGCATGATTTCAATTAACCTGTGAAATATAGAGAAAAAAAAACCTCAATCAAAATAAACTTAATTTGATAACAAACTAAATCTGCCAGAGGGGAGAAGTTGGGGTGGGGATCACAGATGGAATAGGCCCAATACACTGGTGGAGAATTAAGGGAACCTTCGTGGTGGGTGAACTGTGGCAGCAACATCTGAAAGTGGTGAATCTACACCTCTGAGTCACAGTGTTATTAAGTGGTGGCACCACGATAGAAGAATAAAGAGTATTAAGGGGAAACATTCTATTTGTAATGCATATTAATATACTAACATAAAAAGAAAGTTATAGTTCCTTGAAATAAAATATTTCAATTATATGTACAAGTTTAAGATAAAGGTAACATAACTAGTTAAACGTATTTATTAACCAGAAGAAAAAAGAAATAGATGAAATGTCAAGAAAAGTCAGTGTTATTGTGGAGCATCCATAGAAGTATGAGACACCAAAAAACGAATTTATGAGAGACTGGCATAATGAAAGAGTGTGCTTGGACTGTAGTGTAGTATAATTTTCAAACTTGGGTTGTGTTTTAGCATTCATTTCTGGTGATAAAGTCTCTCTTGAGTATCTAGACTATTTCAGATACTATGGGATTTTGTAGTGTACATAATGATGCTCATGGTCTAAGTAAGATGAAAATAGAATGTACCATAAGATCTGATGATGGGAAAGTCACTGATAGAACACAATGGGCATGAACAAGTCAAGAAAAATGGAAAGAGTAGGACACAAAGAACAAAACTCTCCAAATAAATGATATTCTGTGTTCATTCAGGATTGCCTAAGCCTCCAAAAGAATGACAGTGGTGGTATATTCCCCAGCCCCCCCTCCTCTAAGCAGGAGAAAAATTACCCTACTGAGGACCTCAACCACAATTACACAAATAACTGAAATTTAAATCCAAAGTCACCAAAATTACTTTCCCATTGACAAAGTAATTTTGAAAAGGTTGCCCTGTCAAAATATAAAATAGCAGAAGACAATCACCTTCCTCTGAAACATAATCCATCCTGTATGACAAGATGATTAGACCAGGTCCCAGAAAGACTCTGTGGAATGGTAAGTGCATGATGAAAACTTTCCTTAACTACTTTTGCTTAATTTAGTCTTATACTTTTATCTTTTCCCCAATAAAACCTATTCTTTAATATGTTGTATATGATGCAATCTTTCTGTGGTATGAAAGAATATGGCATATTCTTTGAAAAATGATACAATGTTCTCCTCCTTGAATCCATACTTCTTCAATTTATATCTTTACTGTATTTCCATGAAGGCAGAAAATTTTCCAAAGATTTGCCTTGAGCAGTAAAATGTGGCAAAAGTGACCTAGTGCCAAACCTGCAATTAGATATCAAGAGGTCTGGCACATTTTTATTCAAGAGGCTTGTGAACATGAAGTCTTCCAGAGATATATCAGGTTGGCAGAAGAGCATGATTGAGACTAATCAAAATCAGCATAAATGTTCAGCTGTCCACAGATTTTTGATAAAAAAATCATGTTAGTATGTTGTGTTATGGTTTTTTTATACAGCAATTGATAACTTAAGGAGAGAGTACAGAGAAAGTCTTTGAACATGCCATAAAGCATATAGAGATATGAACCATAACTAGAGAAGACCTTGGAGTCAAGAGAAGATCTATATATTTTTTACTTGAGATAAATTATTTTGTATGATATTGGAAATAAAGAATAGAGAGGTGAAAATAAAGAATTTAGAATATGGAACCATTGGACAAATAGAACTAGTAAACAGTTTTTACTGTTTTATCTCCAGTGTGTAAAATAGCATTAGGTAAATGCTATATTTCTGAATAATCAATGAATAGTAGATACAGAAACATATATCATCTCTTTTTGAATGGCCCTCACATATATGTATCTCACATTTTTAAATTCAAATAGCAAATTCTTAAGTCTGGTTCTAGCTTTTAGTCGATTATCTTACAAGCACATATTTGTGAGTTTTGTGATAGATGTTAAGATTAGTGCTGGCAATACTGCAGTGATCAAGAGACAATGTTCACTGTTTTCAAATTTGCTGGTTTAGAGTAGAAGAGAAATAAAAACAGGAAAAGAAAACCAGGAAGAATTACTTACAATTGTGCAAATAGCATAAAAGGGAAGTCATTATTATTATGATTTAATTATATCAACTAGAAATTTAGAATAATCTTTTATTCTTTTCTCTCATCTCCTGTGCTCACTCAATGATAGAACAATCTTTTTTCTTTTGTTTCTAAATTCTACTTCGTTCCCATACCTAGTACTTTATATCTGGATCCATGCCTTAAGAGCTAATTTTTTAATTACTTCAGAAGATTTCCAGTTATCTTTTCCCACTTTATTTCTATTCTCTCCCATGATTAAAAAAATAAAGTGTCTCTAAATGGTTATTTAAGTTTCAACTTCAAACTCATTTTCCAAACTCTCCTTTAAATGTACCTCTTCATGTCTGGTTTAAGTTGATTTAAAAACTCTTACACCAAAAGTCCTTCATTCTCAAGCTTCAATTAATTTAGAATCCTCATTATTCAGTAAATGCATAATTTGCATACCCTGTATCTCAAAACTGCTAAGCCTTTCTTTTTGAATTGTCTAAATTTTTAGAGCAATATAATTCAGTCATCTCCATGCTGTCCATATTAACCTTATTATTTATAATTGCTAAGTGTTTCCTCTGATCTGTTTAATTATTATAAAATGTGTAATGCTTTACTTTGCATTGTATTTTAAGCTTTGCAAATGCATTTCAACCATTATATTTTCTGTTGCTAATTATCACAAAATGACACCATAATCATATTTGAAAATACCTATCATGGCCCACTGACTAAATGTTCATATCTAGTTCTAATTTGCTGATTTTAAAGTGCCATATCAACTAGTTTTTCAAATATCTTAATCCAAAGTTTATAAGTATTTAAAATGTCTTTGAAAAAATTAATTTCTATTCTAATTATACTAAAAAAAAGGGAAGGGAATCAACTGATACAGTCTCAAGACAATTTCCTGAGTACAAAGAAGAGAAGGTTAAATGATGCATCAATTGTGGGAGGAATGAGAGGTGGATGTAGCAAGTAAATAATATTACATCAAACAGAATATCCAAAAATTCTAGCAATGCTTCTAAACCTCTTCTTTCTGTTGATAAAGGATAATTGATTGAATTTGCTTTTTCAAATAACTTTGCTCATGTTTTAAAGTTTCAACTTAGATGACAGGATATACCAATAAGTCTTTGTAACAAATATTAGATAAAACTAAAATCTAAGTCTTTCCTTCAGCAGATGAAGTAGAAATGCCAAATAAGAGATACATAGAATTAGACGATATTACTCCTTTGGCTGTAATCATGATTATAATTTACACTTTCTGACATCACTTAATATGCAAAGTTTATTTCACTGATTAATACTACATTGATATCAAAAGCTGTTTTTGTGCCTGCAGCAGAACAGTGATCACTGTACCATGGCAATCCATTTAATTTCAAGAGAGTTCACCTATAGCGCTGCTATGCAATCCTGTTACGTTTCCTTGTAACCTAACAACTCATCTTCTAAAATTTGACTAAGTTTAGTTCTGATCTCTATTCTTTACTTCTACATGATCTTTTTTTAAGTCATCCTATCTTTTGCCTTTAAATATCAAATTTTGATATATATAACTCATATCCAGTTCAAATATATGTCCTGATCTACCTATTTAACATCTTGATCTGTGTGTTTAAGGCTCTCTCATCCAACATGTCCCCTCAGACCTCTTTCATTGATCATCACTCTATATTACAAACTAAACTCATATCAACTGGTTAGATCAAAGAAACTTTTTTCTCTCCTGTTACATCTTACACCAGCAAAACTGTCCACTCTTTATTTGCTCTAAGTGTGGATAATCTGGAATTTAGGCATGTCTTACTGTGAGTAGGATGTTAAGCTTCAGGAACACTGAAGGAAGAACAGTTTCTTCTGCCCAACCCCACCCCTTCCTGTTACTAAAGCCTGTGACAAGCTCCATGAGCATGTATTAGTGGAGGTATCTGGTCCTGGTCTCCACAGTCATGTGTTCTGTTATTGGCTGCTTTTCTTCCAGGCTGCCCTTCCAATACAGACATGATATAATCTAGGCTTCATCTCTACAGCTGCTCCTACTAACCCCATGTCTGCCCCACAGCTCTAGCTGCTGCTTCTTAGTAACTGTAAGCCAGTTCAAACCCTGACAACCCAGTGAGACATTTGGCCACTGCATGTGACAAGTGCTCCTTCTATGAATCTAGCTCCCATTAAGTTCACTCTCTCAGTCCTTACCTTTAGTTTTCTCTTTACCTGATTATATTTACTGTCCTACTCCTGATCAAGAGGCAATAGTTCTATTAAAACCTCCACTGTTTAAAATCACTAGGTTCTTTCTCTCTGCGTTGAACCCAGATTGATATTTCATTTCCTCTGCTTTGCCCTTTTCACCACACAGCATCCAGAGGGAGTTTGTTAAAATTCAGACTTCATATTAGGCTATTCCTCACATCAAAGACATCAAATATGTCCCTATTTTACCAGAGTATAAGTCAGAACATTTATTTTTTGACCATCCACTATCCATCTAGTGTCACCTTGCTCTCTGGTTTATTCTCACCAAGAGGCTTTTATGTCAGCATCTTTGACCTAGCTTATTTGGAGACACAGACAGATGTCCATATATCTCAGTATTCCATCTCCGTTGCTTCTTTTCTCAAAGTTACTTTGAGAAGTTTTTTCCTGAAACTCTACATGAAAGAGCAGTTACTACTACTTCATAAAGGTGAAAGCTTGTTCTTTTCTACCAACCTTTCTCTTTCTCCCATCCTTAGTACCTACAACCACTTTTCTAGTATGTTCAAAGAGTATGAGTTTTATTTTAGATTATAATATTCTTAGATATAGGTGTTACCATGAAGTTTGTGTCTTTCCCTCCCTGACTTATTTCACTCAGCACTTTCAATGCTACACATTTTTGTATATGACAGTATTTCCTTCTTTTTCACTGATGTGTGATATTACATTAAAATACACACACCACTCTTCCATATTCATTTGTTCACTGATGAACACTTAGGATTTTGCACATCTTGAGGTCGGTAATTCTTTTTCTGAGGGGATGCCTCTATTTTTGAGTAACCACTATTTTTAGGTTGAAACATATGAAATAACAGACACTTACCCTTTACATAATTTCTCTAATAGCCTGTTATAGGTACTGTCCTATTGTCCAACCCATCTACAAAATCTATTTCCATTATAGTAGTGGTTCATAACATCACAATTCTCTAAAAAAATTTTACATGTAAAACTGATGCTTTAAAAATTGAATTTTTAGGTCTGCAATAAACCAGTTAAACATAATTTAATGTTTATCTGCTTATGTTCACACACTTATATGCTTTAAACCTTCTCTTGGCAGTTACTGACTTTTCAAGTATAGAAATTAAGCATTAACTAGAGTTCCCCTTCCAAAGTTGATGGTGTAAGATACAGATGGTGTAAGGTACAGATTCAGAATTATACACATATATAAAAGTGATTTTCAAAGTATATCTTCCTGGAAAACAATTTACATAGTTCCCCATACATGGAGAAACATGTACTATCTGCTATAAAATACATAATCCTTCAAAAGTAAATCTTCTTTGACTCTTAAATATTTATAGGATGTCTGAATGATCTGCTTCTGAAGGTTATTCTCACTGGTGACTCCAGCTCATACAGATTAAGAGACAAGAGAGATGCTACTGGCAGAGATAATTGAATAAAGGTAAGAATAGTAGTATTGAATGATAGAAAAACTAATAAACATGCAGATTCTGAATCTTACATTTCTTCTGGTACAGAATTATAATTCTTATGGTCCTAGTCACCAGGGAAGAGATATCTGATTTATTGATAATATGGAGAAAACTCTGAATTTGAGGGAATAGTTATTTCCCCAGTAAGCACTTCTGGTTATTCTAAATCACATGGTGTTTCTTCAATTAGCTAGTCAAATAATTTGCAAATATACCAATATATAACTATTCAATAATGATCTGTGTTAGAATTTTCATGTAGCAAAAGAATATTTGAGTATTCACTCATTTGTAAGATGAAGTGCTTCTGTGATATGCATCTGTTAGGGAAAATTCAGGTAAACACAGTTAAGAATGAAAAAAATTCAATGATATAGCTTTACTTGATTTGAATTTTAAAAGTGAGTTTGCAAAGTGAGTCATCTATTTCAAAGTCATCTTGTTTATACAGATAAGTATATCAATTTTTGTGACATACTTATCAGCAAGTGATAACTGTTTGCATTTGGATTATTAAATCTAACTTAAGCTTCTGGATATATGAAGTGAAGTGCAAAATTAATTTATGTGCATTCAGAAAATTCAAAACTGATGCATGCATGAATATAGCTGAAATTACAGAGAAGAAATTGTCTAATTTATAACTGAAGTAGTGTGCAATTTTTGGTGAAACTGAAGGGTATGCAATTTCAATTCAGGATAGGTTGATTGGCACTAAAAAATATTGCAAGTACATAATGAGAATAAACTTCCTTGATGAAATAAGATGATATATAGTATCTGACAAAATAATTGAACAAGTAATTGAGTGATATATTCTATTTCTTATTGCATATTATGTGAATATGCATATCATAGTAAACATACCATACACATAAAAATCAGTTTTCAAATTCTTAAATGAATGAATACTGAATGAATTTAAAAGAATTCTATAGAAGGAATAGAGGGAAATACTGTGATTATTAGCAAGTCATTGCAACAGGTAAAGAATTTAACAATGCAATTCAAATATCCTGTATTATAGTAATGAAGTATGTGTTGGGAAGATATTTAAGCACTTATAATTGACTTATGAAATAATTTTATAACAACTAACTAGGAAAGAAATTTGAAAGACTATATATATTGACTCTTGCATTGAAAATAGGAAGAATTTTCAGTGTAAGTACATAAATGAAAGTCATAAAAAGATACAACTGTAAATTATACAATTACACAGGGGTCCCAGATAACTTGCTTTTAAAAACAATCTTATACAATGATATATCACTGAGAATATTCTCCCCAGAACTCAATGGAAACCTTAAAAATATAATAAAACACACTTTGATCATCGTAAAATGATATCAAGAAGGGGATTGATTTAATTTTTACCGTAATTTAACCATTTCTATTGTGGAGCTTACTTTAAATCAAACAGGTGGCCTTGTGGAATATTAAGATTTCTAACTGAAGAGAATCCTGACCAACTGCTTATCAATCGTTGAAAATGAGAGTTACAACGAAGAAAGTAACCGAATGCCATCTGTTGATTGCCACAAATAAACCCCACACAGCAATTTTCTGTGTAAAGACTCCTGTAAATCCAAAGTTAAAAGAAAGGACCTAAGACTTACAGTATACCCTGGCAGGAGGGAGGGTGAGAAGATATAGAGGCCAACAGGCCTGCTTTTTATGTTAGATTTTTTGAGTTCCATTCAACTTATCACAGCATTCTTAAATTTTAATTTTGGAAATGTGTCTGTAATTTAATCATTCTTTCTGACTTTCTGGCCTAGTTCTCTGTTCTTAATTCTTTTCCATTATGATCTAGTAATTCTTTACCTGACTTCATTTGTCAGTTAAATTTGCATTACTGTGATTATATTTTGTTGTCACAAAGTTCTAGAATCAATTTTAGTAGAACATTTCACCCCCAATTTTTTTTCTCTTTTTTACTTTGTCTTTAGTGTGTAAGCTTTTAGGTAAGCTTTTAGATGTCTCTAAAAATAAAAAGAATGAAAACATGATTGACCTAAAATATTTCCATTTCTTTTCCTTTTCCCTGTAGACATAATATTCCTTTCTTCATTTCTCCACTAGTATTTAAATAAAATTAGTGCACTATTTCCTCTAAAAGTCTGACTGCAACATCAACCATTCTTTGAACATAGAATCTCCGTGGTATAAATTCACTTAAGTCTAAAATTCAATGAATTTTGAGTCACCATTATCTTTCAATCACTCAGGAAAATATTGGCACTGCTACTGATATCTTGTCTTTTGCAGCTTTCCAAACATTTACCTTGATTTCCTCTTCCCACATCACTTCCAAAATATATTTCTCATAGTTTAATACTTTGTCCTCTCATCTGTTTTCATTATGACCTCATCACATGACTTAACTACATCAACTCAACAGTAATTTCAAAATGAATGTTGTTTCATTTTGAACCTCACAAACATTGTTTGACACATCTCAGACATACAGTTCACTCTATCTACAATTGAACATCCTATGCCACAGTGGGCTCTTTGTATTTCTACCACTAATTTTCCATGAAATTGATTCCATTTTATTTGTTCATTCCTGTTAAAAGCCCTTCATTTACTCTACTCATTATGGTCTGATATAGTCATTAAAATAGCTCTCGTTTATTGAGCCACCTTCATGTTGAACATGCTAGGTATCCTTTTCATAGACAATTCGTCATGTCTTATTCTTTTGAGGACACATAGAATATTCCTTTCCTAGGTGTCTTTCAAATTTTTTGTAGAAATGCATTCTGCTGTGGACTAGCTGGGTCAAGCACAACCTGAGGGAAGATGGTAAGGGATTAGGAAGGACAGAAACAGAAATGAAAATTGGAACCTGGTAGGCTGTCAGCACTGTACACTGGGGAGCAGAAGCACCTAGGCTGGAACAGCACACTTATACAGTCTTGGGCACAGAAAAAAGAGGGCAAGGTCTATGTGTTCATTACAGTTTGCTTCTTTGAGAAGCTGGTGAATGTAACAATAACAGGAAGGAATAAGCCTGTGAGCAGATTCTGCTGAGCTCAGGGTTCCAGCTTGAAGGTCATAATGAGACAGCTTCTTTCAAAACCTGATGACTAAGTGACTTGCCACCTCAGGCCTCCAAGGCAGGGGTGGTGGTGGTGAGGGCATTGCTCAAGATGTTGCCTCAAGAGTGCTCACCCCTAGGTCCCAACAATATTAAGTCATGTGTGTGTGTATGTATATATATATGTGTGTGTGTGTATGTGTTTATATATGTATATATTTTATATATGCATACCTATATGTGTATATATATATGCTCTGCCATAAATATTAATGAAAATATTGCACTTGATTCTATATTTGATTATCTTTCAGACTTCTAATTATTGGACTATCTCATCTTAGTTCTGGAATTTGTCCTCTTTACCATCTATGCTTGCTCCTTAGGAATGTTCTTAGATGTTAAATACCCAGATATTTATGTTTTTAACACCAGCTTCTGCCATGAAATTTAGCCCTTTATATCCAAATTCCTATTCAACATGTTTACTTGGACATGCAATTATCTACTCAAAGTTAACAGAGTCAGAACCAAGCTCCATTTTACTGCTCCATAACTGCTTAGCTGTGCAAAATTCAGGGCTCTTCATCTAATGAACAATTCATTCTCTCAGTTGTATAAGTAATTTTATAAAAAATCATGGTTCATGTTATATCCTCAGACACTCCTATGACCTGCATTTCAAAGTCATTATATTCTCTCCATTTATCTGATATTATCATTGAAGTAATCTTTATCTCTCATTCAGAGTATTATAAGAACACCCTAAACAACAAGTTTGTTTACACTCCTGTTTAGCAGTTTCCACTCATCAATTAGAATGATCCCACTGACTTCCTCACATCATTCAAGTGAAGATTCTTAAAAGTATCCTGTTAGGTCCTGCATATCTTGACTACTACCTCTCCCTATAACCACATAACTATCATTCTTTCTCTTGTTCCTTTAAACAAAATTATGGGGTATGGTGATCTGCACTTTTGCTCCTGGGAGGAATATTTAGCATCACTAAAAAACATTTTTAGTTTCCACTGCTAGAGGTATATAATATTTTATATGGGAGTGAAGTGGGGTTACAAGCATTTAGGGGGGAGAAACTAAGTAAAATGCTAAATATCTAACAATGCACAAGAAAACACTCCACAATAATTTTCTAACTCAAAATATCAATAGCACAGAGGTCAAGACACCCTGATCCATAGCTATAATGTCATCCTTCAGATTCCCTTATTAAAATATATATTAAGAGCTCTGATTTTTCACTAAATATCGTCTTTCTCTGGAACTGTATTTTTAAAAAAAATCAAACCACTGCTTTCTTCTTTTTTATTAAAGTAACATTGGTTCAAAAACAATATTGATTTTGTCTTATATACATTTTATGTGTACAGCACTGTAATTTGAAATTTGTATATACTACTTTATGATTGCTACCAAACTCTTATTGCATATAATAGAAATAGGATCATAGGACTTTAAATAAAAGTGAACTTTAATTACTTTTCAGGATGAATGTAAATCTATTTTCATTTCAGTAGATTACTTGAAGTGGAATTATTCGGTCATTTGGTAGGTCCATTTTGAGTGTTCTGAGTAACCTACCAAAAGTACACGAAAACATTAAAAGGATACCTGTACTATGATTATTGTAGCAGTATTTATAATAAAGCAGATGTAGAAACAACCCAAATACCAACACAGATGAATGATAAGAAGCTGTGGTATATACTCATAGTGGAATACTACTAAACAATTAAACATAAATTCATGCCATTTGCAGCAACTTGGATGATGCTAGAAGAGATTATGCTAAGCAAAATAAACGGGGGGGGGATACTCAGTGGCTTCACTTATATGTGGAATACAGAGAAACAAACATTGTGTCAAGGGGGGGGAAGGAAAGACAAAATTTGCAAACTGAGCATAGATCTGAGGCATACAGCTGAGAAGGTGATAGGGATCAAAACAAGGGTCGAAAGAACACAAGAGACTGTGATGATGGCTCACAGGTGTTATAGGGCTGGGAGAACTACAGGGACTACACCCGAAGTGGGGGGGAATCAAATATTGTCCAAAAATTAACAAAGATATAAGCAAATATGTAAAATATTAAGATGAATGACTATTTTAACCTGATTAATCCAATTAGAAAAAAAAAAAACAGATCTATGCAGGTGAAAACAATGGTAGACTTGCTAATGGAGTTACAATACTTCATTCATCATATAGTGTTCTTTAATTAAAAGCTTCGATCAGACACTATTTCATACTCTTTCTAATACTTTGACAAGTTTCTCTTTCCCTGTGACACAAATCAGAGGTAAGTTGCACTAACATCTGGGTGTATTAGAAAGTTGTGTTCTACTTTTATAAATCTCAAGTTTCAATATTGGATGTTTTCTATTGTAGAAATATTATTTTCTACAAAATATTCACGTTTCTTCTAATTTACCTTTTTAATATGCAGTTATAGCTGTCTCCCAAGTTTTATTTTACTATTGGTAATTTTTATTTTTATTTAAAATGTTTGAAAAGATGTCCTTACCTTATATTTTATTCTGATTATTTTTATAGATCACATTCATTTGTAATGACTGTTGGCCAAAGATGCAGTTCAATAATGAAAAATAAAACTTGGCACAGTTTTAAATATATATCCATAAAATGAATGCTCATCTCCCCTAGTATTTCCATTGGCATGTCAACTTTAAGTTAGCTAAGAAAATGTATCAAGAAGCTTTAAATATTGTCAAACACAACTTTGTTTATAGAGAAGGCTTATAGTAAAGAATTAATAATACTGACTTGAAATCCAACTACTTCAGTTGCAACTTCAATTGCTTTTTTTTTAACAGCTATATGAAATGAGCAAATCACTTAATTTTCTGTGTCAATGTACTTGAAGATGTGGATGGTGATACTAAGACTTGTGGATACACCTTTATGATGTTAGGATGAAATCAATATATGTAAATCGCATATATAATACACTTTGTGCTACAAAAAGCCACAGGAACTCATTTGACATGCATCATTGATGACACAAAGAGAAAACAAAACCAAAAATAGACCAAATTTTGTCTTAGGCCTCTTCACTTGAAATACCAGTTGTTATGTAAAGAAGTATCAGAGGAAGCAAGAGGGTTAGAGTTTCAACTGCGAAATAGCAGTTGAAAGAGCAGTTAGCAAGCTAGTTGCTCTTTAAGCTTTAGAGAAAAGTAGCCCCAGTGTTTTCACCAGAGACTTTTGAGGAAGAGATGTTTTGGAGGGAAAGTTTCAAATTTAATGTTCATGTTTTATGGTGGGGAAAACAGGGCTTCTTATCCATAGAAAGTCCCTTCATGCATAAATGAAAACATTTAACCTCCTTCCTCATTACTTTAATAAATACAACTAGTATTACTTGTCCCATTAGCATCCCATTACAGTTCCATTAGCATCCTTTGACTTTACCTGTCTAGTTTCTTCTCTCCTGAGTAAACTGCAAAAGGGGCTCAGGGATAACTGAAGTGGGGTGTTTGAGTACCCCCACTGACAGCTTATAAAGTGACCTCACCTCCATTCATATTTTATTAGGTTTTTAAAACAGCTTTTTCTTTAACTTTAGTTATAATAGAATATGTACAGCCAGGGCATGATGGTAAAAATACTTATAACTTAGAAATGGTGTCACCAAAGTTATGCCAGCAGAATTATTCAAAAGAATAACTCATTGAATAAAAGAATTATCTAAAAGCATTATTCCAGAAGAATGTTACTATTCAAACTGAAAAATTCATTCATCCATTTATTTAATTACCTCCCAAATATTTACTGCCCACTACCTATGCTAGGAAATTCTAGGCAATAACAACAAACAGATATAGCCAACTTATCTCAGGGTGGACATTCCAAGAGCCCACTGGGTACCTGAAACCACAGATAGCAACAAGTCTATATATACCATGTTTTTCTTATACATACTTATATAAAGTTTATTCATCAGCATAGTAAGAGATTAACAATAACTAATAATAAAGTAGAACAGTTTTGGAAATGTAATAAAAGTTAAGTGTTGTAGACTTCAACAAAATGTTTTCCTATTGAGAATATTTTTAGATGAAAATTATAACTGAAATCACAGAAAAAGAAGCCTTGGATAAGGAGAGGGGCTACAGAGTCCATGGCAAAGACTTTCCTCTGCTAGAGTTGCTGCCCCAGAAAGAAAAATTTCTAGGGTGCTGAGTCTGGCTAGAAAAAAAAAATTAGGGGAGACCGCTTAGCTTAAAGATGGAGTAAGAGTTATGGCTTGAGAAGAAAATGGAAAGTTTCACAGCATTCAGAGTGATGATGGACTTAAGTACAAAAGGTTATATTTTACCTAATTTTCATTGCAAATATGCAAAATTATAGGGTTAAAAAGCACCTCTTACACTTGAGCACTACATCTGGGACAACAGACTTGTAATGGTGAGACAAAAACAACTCCTAAAAGAATGTTTCAAGGACAAGCAAGATGTATTGTGGGGAGTTTACTTCACTAGTTTAATTATATGAATGTTGAAATAAAAAAAATAGAACTCTATCTGGTTTGTGTCATTCTTATAGCTATCATCTCAGTGCACCCTAAGGCCTAGGGGAGAAAAATGTACCAAAAGCTAGTTTGTCAAATATAACTATCTTTGAAGAAGACGTTTGGTATTCAAATCACTGACTTGTATATATAAAGTGGTTGAATAGATAGTATCCAAATTATATCTCAAAGTGTTCCTCCCACCCAAAAAGAAATTTTATATATATATATTTATATATATATATATATAGAGAGAGAGAGAGAGAGAGAGTTACTATACTATGACCCTATAGAAACACATGAATGTATTTTGATTGTTGCTACCATGGTTGTTGCTGTTTTATTTTTTAATGAAATATACATGAAGGCATTATAGCTGTGTGCTTGTCATTGAGACTGTACCTTTATTGAATTGTGAATTAGAGACTTTTTTCTGATTCACTAGAGGATCTTGATTTAGCAGAATGACTAACAAAGTAAAAAGCAACTCCAACCCCTGACTCTGAATTATACACCATCTGATTCCTGTTTCATTATACCAAAGACTAATTAAGTGACTAGATAAGCAAACTAAAAATTTAATTTGTGTTTTAGTATGCATGATCAATGTGACAAGCTGAATACTCCATTAATGATGAAAGTATCAGATATTTTAGAAATAAACAAAGTATTTTTTAGGAGATACGTTTATGTCGGATGTCTGATAAAATACAACTCATAATATTTAAAAAACAGTAGTCCATTTGTGTACAGGTCATAAATACTCTGTATTGGTATGAGTACATAAATATGTGCTAAACTTAATACTTGGTTCTTTTTTCAGTCAGATGAAAAAGGGAGAATAAAACTTTACCATGCTCAACTGCCACATTAATCCACTATATGTAATAGATCATTTTAAAAATATGACAAGGAGTGCACATATAACTAAAAAAAAATTCCCAATGAAATAATTCAAAAGCAGTCTGTTTTAAATGCTTCCTTTATCTGAAAGAAAACCTTGGAATTATGCATGCTTTCATATTTTTCCATTTGATTAAAAAAATCATTGCTATCAACTTTGCAGTTTCCTTAGTTTTAGGACTCTTTCTTTGAAAGTGTTCAGTAAAATATAATATGATTTGAACTTTGCCATCATTTATGAATCAAGATAGTGAGTGTCTATAAACCAGAACCAAAGATGTGTTTCTAAAAGGCTTTTGAGAAGATAAACCCTCTTTATACTGACACTTCAATTGTAAGAATACCTGTTAAGAACATTTTTATAATTCTCTTCTCTCTCTAGTCTATTTATCTGGCCTAAGTGAAGCATAGTCTTAAGCAATTAGTCGTATTATTTAGAAAAAAAAATACCATGGGCTATGTAAGACTGTGGTTTTGACTTTGGAGGTCATAGAATGAAAAGCACTATGAGGGTAATTATTTTTTCACTCTAATGGAGAGAATGAGGGCAATAAAATGTTAAAGCTTTCTTTGGTTTCAAGAGGTCAAAATGAGACTGGAATTTAAGGTGCTGGGGCATGTGTGGGAGTTACAGTCCTAAAAACTGCCCTTAAACTTTGAATGTATCCCAATTTTAGGTTATTTAATGCTACTTATATATTTCTAGCATTGTCCACAATTCTTCCAATTCATTTTCTTTTTCACATCACAGTTTGAAGCTGACAGTTGGCTGACAGTTTCAGAGATCCTCCTACTGTAATTAAATGAGATTATTCTCTTCGATGGTGTCTGTTGCTGTGCTTAGCATCAGCAAATGGCATTCGTGATGACCTTTTATCTTTGTGCTTCCAAGAAGCCTTTGAACTACTGAATGAAATAAGTAAAATACCTAAAATATCCTCTGAGTTGTTAGAAAAAAAGAAAAAGCATTATTTATAGGTGCTATTTTGTCTCAACAGATGAATTCCGAGATTGTTTTCACAGAGGTATAAATTTTAAATCTCTGTATGTCCAGATAGAAAAAATAATTGAGTATATATTTTCTCTGTGTACTACTACTTTTATTTTTTTGCATCATTTATTTTCTTATGTATGGTGTACAATAGGCCACATTTTTTAATTTTTTATTCTATTAAGTTCATGTGTTCCTATATGACAAATAATCACTAAATCACAACTCAAGAAAAGATTTATCAGTATTTTAATAATGGGAATTCCTCCTTTTTAAGATTAATGGACCATTTGTTCATAATATTCATGTTTCAAAGCTAATCATTATCTCTCAGCCCTTATCTAAGTGACCTTATAGCAGCATTTGACATTGGTAATAATTTTTTCTATAAAATGCTTTACTTTTGTGATTTTCAGAAAGTCACTTTATTTCCTCTTACATTTCTGATACCCCCTTCCCCCTTTTGTTTAAATTTTTCCTTTTTATTTCTCCAGACCTCTAGGACCTGGATTGTTATTCCATGTCTCTGCCTTTTAACCCATCTCTGAGAATTCATCTTTTCTCATGTCTTTTAACATCATCAGTAATCTGATTATTCCAGCCCCAGTATTACTCATGAATTTCAAAAACAAAGCATCCAGTTCCTCCATTTGGGTGTCCTGTAGAGACCTTCAATTTAGTATGTCTAAAACTGAGCTCTTCTTACATCTTCCCACCTCAGTAAATAGTAATTATTCTGGTTGGTTGGCCAGTCAGTGGTGCTTTACCTTTAAAATACTTGTAATTCCATTGTAGAAGATTAGAGCATTGTCAAAAACACCAACTTCATCAAAACCACCAGCATCCCTCATTTTCTGACTTGACTCTTACAGATTATTTTCAATACAGCAGAGTAAAATTCTTCAAATGCAAATCTGATACCACTCTACTGGGCAGAATCTCCCTCCGACTTTTTATTTCACTGAGGAAAAGGCCAAATTCTGATTATGACCTGAAAGTTTCCATTTGATCTAAAACTAATTACTTTGACTTTCACTCCTGTTCAATCTACTCTACCTTTGTTTTACTCTGTTCAGACTACTTTACAATTCGTATTGTCTTTTTTCCTTTCCTATATTGGATGCTTATTTATGATTTTCTAATTGTATCCAATCTAAGACCTGCATTTGAGAGCACTTTTGCACTTTACTTTTATGTTTCCATGCTATTTGTATGCAAAGTTCAAAGAATTCTTTACTTAATATGACACTTTCACCAGTCAAATACCACCAATGCTTCCAACATTCAATAGCAGTTTTAAGTTTACAAAGTGGATCATTTATTTGAAAAGCAGTGAAGAATTTTGCTACTTGCCTTCAGAAATATTTAATAAAATTTGTTACATTTTATCTTTTTAAAAATGTTTGTGAGAGATATAATTGAAGCAGAAATACAAAGTGGAGGAAATAAACATCGCAAGAGTGTCCAAGTGACAAATTAGGGCATCTATTTGATTTTTATCATAATGTCATTCCTTATGTAACAGGTAGAAAAATTCAGATTACAACTAGAACATTTACTATTATCCTCATCCTATTTTAATGTGCTTTTCTTACATGAATTTCTTTATACTAAATCTTGAGATAAGCAATTAGCTGATTACCATGTGTTCCTCATGAAAATTGTGTGAAGAAACAGACATTGAGTTGTCAAGCTAAGAAATTCAGTTTGCCTTCTTTATGCATTTTTGATAACCAAATAACATGCTTTCATTTTACCCACCAATGATGTCAATCCAAAATTTAATTTTTTGCAACTGAATTCTTCACTGATCATTTAAAGAGTGAAAAACAGTAGAAAATACATCTAACAAAATGATTTACAAACTCTAAGTTTTACATTAATCCTAGAATTTTGAAAATTACCTTAAATATTGCAAATTCCTCCAGAGTAGAGAGAAGGTAAACTAGGCAGCTGGAACAGAATAATTATAAAAAATATTTAAAGCCTAATTAAACCTCAAAGTATATGTGTTTGACGAATGACAGCTTTTCTTGCCCTACTTTAGAATTTTTATCTGCATTAAATCAAAACTTCATAGAATTTATTTGTGGCAAAAACAAATAGCTATAGCAAATATGAATATACTTCACTGTACATAGCACTAAGAATGATAATGGCCTACCTGGGTTTAACAGTATTGCCTTTATAATCCCTCTCTATTTCTGGACAATTTATACAGTGATTATTTCAATTTAAAATATATCTATGTTGAATCTTTGATAAATCTTCAGTATTTTGTTTTTCGTCCTCTACATACATTACTTACATAAACTTTGTTAGTATTAGTATTTTCCTTATTCATGTTTCCAAAAACACATGCTGTGTTATGACAAATATGTATATTTTATATATATTTTTGTATATACACATATATTATTCCTCAGTGTGCCAAGACAGCTTACAAACTTACATCTCCATTATACAATTAAAGTTTAAACTAAGAAGTATCAAGGTACATCACAGTTTCTGTGCTTTCCAAGACAAATATGGATCAAACATGTGACAGTTGCCCACAATCATTGTAAAGTCCTGACATCATCTACATTTCAAATGCCTGCCTTATGGAATTCAAGGCAGTCATCTACTCCACTTCATCTAACAACCACATCTCATCATCTACCCAAATGGAAGCAATCATCAATTGTTATGCTAGTCCAGTTCCCAGAAAGCAGACCACAAGATGGGAATAGGAAGAAAAATTTCAGAAAGTTTCAGAAAAATCAGGAAAGGACCCAGGGGCCATTTATTTATAACAAAAATCTGACTTCTAAAAGTGAGAGAGGAAAGGAAAAATTTTCTTAGAGAGCAGCTTAGAGCTGTGAATATTCAGCAGGGTTGATGAGCCAACCACCATGAAGATCTGTCCTCAACCCCGGAATGGTTCTTCCTCAAGATCCCTGCCTGACAACAGTCTGTAGGACATATGTCCTCAGTGTGAACACAATATAAATTGAAGGCACGGTAGTTATTGTGGCCAATCAATTTAACTTCCTAAAATCAGAAGCATTAAGAGATACATTTTTCTGTGGCACATGCTATTACCTCAGGATCTCATGGTAAGTAAACCACAGATATTTTTCCACCAAAAAGAAATCATATAGGTAGCTGGACAGATAGATGATAAATTATACAGGTAGATCAATAGATAGATAAGGACTTAAAGGGTCTCTTACCAGAATCTCCCATCAATAATGACTTGGCAAAATCTGTCACTAACAAATTATCTGTACTCCACTAAAACTAATTTGTGTGGACAATATCTTTTTTTTAAATGCAGCACATAGCTGAGCTCTTAACATACTGAAGAATGACATTTTCCTGAACAGTACTGTAATATAAGTGAAAATGCCATATCCTAAGTAAATCAGAATGATTAGAAATTACCCTCCCTTCTAGATTTTTCCCTATCAGGCAAAACCTACTCATCTACTATAGCCTGTAGATGTTCAACTATTGAAAAATGTTCTAGGTCAACTTTCAAAATTTGGCCTCTGACAGGCTGTAATTTTTTAAGTTAAAAGAGAGTGCTAGTTCAATTACCTAGAGATATTCATTTTCTAGCTTGTAAAGTACTGCTTATAATGATATGTAATGTTTATAGAATAATTCATTTAAAATATATTTCAGAAAATGTCCATCATTAATTGATATACATACAATTCTGTATCTATAGAGTATGCTACTGCTTGTTAGCAGTATAACTAATAGTAAATGGTTTATGAATTATGTATATTTTCCACAAGGAATATTTTCTGAAATTATTTATATAAATGGAACATGTCAAGTATCATATCTTATTTTCCTCAATAACAGAAAGTATACACTTAGTTTAAAGTTGAAGTTATAGACACGTAATAAAACCGGTACTGGTCAGAGTTAAGTAATAAAACTCACTGGTGGAATATATAGGCACATACTCAAATCATAACAGTTTGCTTCTAAGGGTGTATCTAATCTAAAATATGGTTATCATCCTTTTCAGGAGTCAAATTCTGAATTTTATGTCTCCTATATAGTCCACAA
This sequence comes from Uropsilus gracilis, assembly GCA_004024945.1. NCBI lineage: Eukaryota > Metazoa > Chordata > Mammalia > Eulipotyphla > Talpidae > Uropsilus > Uropsilus gracilis. The sequence goes on from PVHY01000231.1 coordinate 108,204, forward strand.
TAAGTTTATATAATTGTTGTTTATTAATTGTGATTACTTATATATTCCACCATCACAAGTGAGGTCCCAAATACTATTTTTTTTGTAAACATTTGTTTCCTATATTAAATAAGTTAACTAGGATTGGAGAATGTTGACAGAGAAACCTTAGTTGTGATATCAGCCAATCACAATTAAAGACTGAAGGAAATCTTGGGGAAAAAAAAGCATGACACCCTGGAAAACCCAGGGTGGGGTAAAGATTTTACCAACATGGTTACAACAGCAATCTTATTTATAAAACTTCGTATGATAAGAATCTTCTTTACTTCCTATGTGTTCCTCTGTTTTTTTTAAATAACTTTCCTTTTCTACTTACTCACCCACTTGTGTCATGGATACTTTCTACAGCTTCCAGAGGCAAGAACCCAGTAAGAAAAAACATGTGGTCTACACTCTGCTTCATCAGTCATGGAAGCTGAAAGCAATAAATTATGAAAAGTGAATTAGGCTAATTTACATTTAATATATTCTACATAAAGAAAAATCAGATCTATGTTAGCCTTAATCATAATATAATCTGGTAGATGCATAAAATAATGCTAAGAGAAGCAGAATAATTTTCACACATAAATTAATGGCAGGCAATCATTTAGCTGATATAACAGCTTAGATCTCTTGGAGTTTCAAGATAAAACATTACTTTAAAGTTACCATGAGATAAAGCTAGACTGGGGAATGACATTAAATGAAATATTTAAATAAAAATGGAACATAATATAATCACATACCAAAAAAAGGAGTATTTTTGAGGTTAACATTCAGATGAGATCTTCAAAGGATAATCTTTGGACATAATTCTACAAAGGTAATTATATTTTTCTGCACCCAGGCAGATGCACAGGGAAAAAGGAAAATTAGTGCCCAAACAAGCAGTTACAAAACAGTTGCAAATGAAAACCTACCTACTGAAAATTGAGAAAACAAATATTTATTGAAACACAAAGGAACTTTACTATGCACATCAATCTAACAGCAAGTAATTCTAAATTTCCTGAGAACATGTAGGTACAAGAGATTACTGAAGGAAATGTATTTGCATTAATATCTCTGTATCATTATATAAAGATAATTGTACTCAATATTATGGTTACAAAAAGAGGAAAATTTGTAGTACTTTTAAGAGAATGCAATCAATAATAGCTAAATAGGAAAGTTAACACATAAACAGACAGCTTCCACTGTCCAAAGTTCACCGTTAAGAAGATAAGCCTTTAGCAAAAAATACTTGGGAAGGAACCATCTTGACAGGAATGTACAGGGGGCAAAACATATATCAATAAGTATAAACAGAAAAATACAGCTAATGAAATAAATCAGTTACATTTAACACTTGATTATTAAAAAATGAAAACCTAGTAGGAAAACTTGAGAAAAATCACATCACTTTTTCCCAGTTAGCTTATTTTCCAATCTTTTCTTTTTTAATCACTTATTTTTGTTCTATCCTCCCTCCCCCCTATTCTTTCACACTATAAAAGAATATAGAGAGCTCTGTGAAACAAACTATTCTTTCTGTGATCAGCTCTTCTGTCAGATAAACTGATGCAGTAAATCTCTCGAAAGACTAATTTGTTGGTTGCTATTGCAACAGCATTTGAGTTCTACACTCAGTGACTCTATGAGAACACAAAGAGCTTTGGGAAAAGTTAAAATTCAAAGTTACCAATATGGGAAATGCATTAGCAAGGAATCAGGTCAGAGAGGCAAAAACTCAATTATTATCTCTCAAATTGAGATGGCAAAAATCTCAACTGACCCAAATTTCTTGGCTCCTACCAAGAGCTACATTTATATTTGAAATGAGTTGAAACTTGAGCTGAGCTGGCAGCCTCACACCTGCTCCCTTTTTTCCCCTTGGGTGGTTGAAGTAATTATCCACCTCTACCTGCACCAGCTTAGGATCTGTGAAATGTTGGTCATGTAGAGTCAATCACTTCCATGTTCTAAGGTGCCAAATGATCATCTGCTAGTCAGAATTGCAACATTGCTGGCAGTCGAGCCTATTAGTTCACTTGATTTTAGAGAATGGTCATGCACACATTTTTGCTGGCCAATTTGTAGTGTTTTTTGTTTTTTGTTTGTTTTAGTACAGTATACACTCTTAGAGTATACACTCTATGGAAATATAGAAAGAATTATTTAATGAACAATAGTTTTTATTAATACAAATTTTTAAAATGCTTTAGCAATAGTCTCAATTAGGACTTTGAATGCCATCATGATTTCCACAGAGCACAACATACACAGTGAAGAATATCTCTTCTTTATGAGTACATGATTTTGCCAATACTGTGGAACATTTATCAGATTAAGCACGGCAGACTTTAATTTATAGTTCAGACTTCAGCCATAAATCTGTCCTACCTGGGTAAAATCACAAGTTGGAGGAGCAGCCAAATAATAACATCATTGCATATCACTGTGAGCAAAATGTCTAAGTAGGGGGTTATTGAATCTTTGTTTTTCAGATACGTGCTGAATAACTACAGAAAAAATTCCTACTTTTTCCTCTTCTGTTCCATGTGCTTGAATGATGGGGATGAGAGTCATTTCTTAGTAGAGGATAGATTTTGGCTTATCCTGACAATAAAACCAAACTTTTCAATGAGAAGCAAAAAGGCTCACAGAACTAGACATTAGCTGCACATAAACAAGATAGATGAAATGATAGAAAACCTAAAGTTGAAAAGTAGAAAGTTCATGCAGTTTTTTTATGTCACCTGAAATGTTTTTATAAATGACACAATAATTCTATCTTCAGAAAGAGAATTGAGTTGGATTTAGGCACCAAAATGACCAGAGAACAATTTAGACAGACATTTAGGGAAAAAGAATAACACATCAAGATGTATAAATTGAGTGAGTTGTTAATTTACATATATAGTTAATTTACAAATCTAGCTGTGACTTTAGGTTCAAGTCTTTCAAAGCTAAGGACCTGTATTATACCAGTTGATTTTCACTATTAAATTTATTCAAACCACAGTACACTCCTGTCCATCCCCAGACAATGCAATTATGGATAGAATGTTGGGAAGATAGAGAAGAACCTCAGTCATGGGAGAATATTCAACATATATCAAACATAATTCTGAGGGCTCTGCATTAATTGATTTAACAACTCTAAAATTTATATATAATTTTCTATAACAAACTATTGTATTGAGTAAAAAATTGGCCTCAAGTTTCTATATCAAACTTAGAAGACAGTATGCCTTTAATATTAGTATACATTAAAGTTACATATATATTAATATTGTATATGTAGGAATGTGAAAATGGGTAAAATTATACAGACAATAGAGAACAAGGCCTTTAAAAAATGATTTATTTAATATCCTTCCTGTAGCTATTGGTATTAATATTACCTCTTTGAAATAATGTATTTAATGAACTAAAATATTTCAAAATACAATTCTGTTCTGTCATTTAAAAAAAACAACTGCTGAGGTATAATGTGCACTCAAACCACTTAGAGATACATTTCTTAATTTACAGAATAGGAGCAAGGCTCATTTACTGAGGCATTTGTAAAGAACAGTAAATTAATTATTGTAATTCAGTATTTGAAGTGGTTAAGGATAATCTGGCTTTTATTTTTAAACTTCTAAATACAAGTTTAAAATAATTAAACTTAAAACAGGAAAAACTTGATACTTTCCACATTGTTTTTATACAAATTCTGATTTTTGTTTTACTTCCATTTCATCATTAGTGTAATACTACATATAAATGAATATAACTGCTGCAAACATAAAATCACAATTATGTTTTGCTATCAATAAATTTCTAATGTAACCATACACACACATGCGCACACACGCACACACACACACACACACAGTCTTGTTACTGACTGATTATGTCCCCCAAAATTTATAAATTGAAACCCAATGCAAGAATGTGATATCAGGGGGTGGGGTCTTTGGGACATAATTAGGATTAGTTGAAGATTTAAGGGCAGAGACCTAATGGAATTATTGATTTCCTATATCTTGAGAGAGTCTACTTCCCCTCTTTGCTCTCTGTCACATGGAGATATGAGAATTTGACAGTCTACAACTAGAAAGAAGGTCTCACCAGAATCCAGTATTTTTGCTACTCTGATCATGAACTGATGTTAAGTCACTCAATTTATGGTATTTTGTTATACACTCCTAACTGGTTTACATTTTTAAAGTTATTTTATGTGAAACAAATACACTGGCATTAATTTTTTGAAATAGATATGGTACTTTTAAATATCTTTTACTTTCATCAGTTGAAAAGTATTAAACATCTTATGTAATTCACATAAGTAATCTTTATAGTAACAGATACATTCCTATTATCTACACATCAGAGAGGTAAAATTCACACAGTGAGTTAAAGAAGAAAAAAAAAAAAAGACTTGCCCAAGGACAAACAAGTAATCTATTTTTCAGAACCCAATTTGAACAAAGCAGTCTGGGTCCCAAATGACACATTTAAAAATATATTAAAGGAGGACATATGTAGGAAAGTAGAATAAGGATAAAAGCAATGAAAAGATGACAGATATTGTCAGATCTATGGGAATTAATCAAAGAATTTGAACAATATGGAGAGGAGAATATGAGAAAAATAACAGACAGCATAAATATGCTAGTATTATTCCCTTCTATCTTGTTCATCTCTTTCCCAGTGTGCACCTCTTCTAGATTGAACTACATCCCCCAGAATGATCTTTGAAGTCCTCATCATGAGAGGTTATTTGGAGACAGACTCACTGCAGACATAATTAGTTTAGATGAGCACATCTAGCCAGGTGAGCCTTTCATTTATTATAACTGGCACACTTATTTTAAAAAAGCATTAAAAAGGAGGAGAGTATCAGAAAAGAGAATACTGTGTGGTGACAAAGGCAAAGAATGAACTGTGAAGCAGAAAGCTAGAGTATCAGCACACAACCTAAGCTGTAGGAGGAAGAATTCCCCTCTTTTTAGTTTCAGAGGGAGCATTTCTATCAACTTTGATTTCACACTTCTAACCACCAGAAGTGTCAAACAACGAGTATGTTTTACCCACTCATTTTATGATACTTTATTAGCCAGCCCTAGAAAACGAACAACTGAAGTATAAGAAGGAAAAGCTGTCCCACTACTTAGCTTCCTGTTCTGCATGAAAGAGGTTCGGAACTCAACAGTTTATCCTAGGAAGAAAAATGAACAGACTGAAAAACGTTCTTGGGTCCTCAAGAGAAGGAAGGATGCAGAGTGAACCACTGTTCCCAAGACTGAAAGACCGACAAACCAATATAGAAAATAACTCACCAGGGCAGAGACTCAGGAGCAGAAACCATAGAAGAAACCGGTGCCAAAGCGAGGAAAGCTGAACTGTAACTGACAAATTGCTGGAAGCTCAGTGTAGAAAACTGAAAATCGTAAAGGCCAGATGAAGAGCTACTACTCTCAACCAGGTTCAACGCGTGAAAACTGGATAAAGAGCTCCTCAGACTTCCTGCAAATTGGAGGGAGAACCATTTCGAAATAAGCAGAGCACTGCTCTTATGCAGCCTCATCTCAGGTGAAACCGGTTAATTAGCGTACAACCAGCTGGCTCTTATCAGAGCATTAGGCTAAAGGCTCTAATGGCTAAATAGAAAACAGACAAGAATGTATATGCCAATGTAAGTAGGTCGGTAGAAATCCTGAGAAAGAACTGACAAAAAACTGTAAAGATTAAAAATTATGTAAAAGAAATGAAAAAATACATTTGATGTGCTTATTTGTAGACTACATATAGCTAAGGAATGGATCTCCTGGCGAGAAGATGTATCACTAGCATCCCCAAAATTGAGCAGCGAAGAAAACGAAGTTGAAAGCCACAAAAGAGCGTTTCCAAGAACTGTGACACAATGATGAAAAGGTGTTAAGACATGTGCTATGAGAATACCAGAAAGGCAAACAGAGAAAAGAACAGAGGAAATACTTGAATCAGTAATTCCCCAGCCTGCATTGGCGACTGATACAGGAAGCTCAGAGAACACCACATACAATAGAATGTGCAAAGAAAATAAGCAAAAAGACTGAGGCATATCATTTTCAAATGACAGGAAATCAAGATAATAGAGAAAAAATCCCTGGAAGAAGATAGACTAAACACCTTAAATTTTAATGAGTATAAGGACTGAAATGTAAATAAATGAACTAAAGTGATCATAGTTTCTGTGTGGGTTCATTCTTTGTAAATAATGTATCATTTTGGCAAATAATGTTGACTAAGTGGGAGGAGCGTTTGGCGGGTGGTAACCAGTGGGAGGCTGATCTATGTATCTCCAACTCTGTTTTATTATATACCTAAACGTGATCTAAATAAAAGGGAACAGGCCATTGGGACGTGAAGAACAAATGAGACTATCCCACAATAATATTGGATAATTTAATATCCCACCTTCCAAAATAGGTAAAACAACAAAGAAGATCAATAAGGACAGATAAGAAATACTGTAACTGGCAAATGCTGTGGACCGGCCGGGCGAGGGCACAGGCCAGATGACCAGAGTTCAGCTGGGCAGGAAAGACACAGGAGGCGGCGAATGGTGAACAGACATACACTCAAGGGGTGATGAATCTGTTGCGATTTATTTGAGATTTTTGTGCATATATATAGTGTTTTAGGCAATTATATCAGCATTCTATGAGTATATGCAATTAACATATTAACAGATTGCAGATTTATCCTAGGTGTAACTAACAATATAAGTTCCTAACAGTATCCCAAAGCAATCTTTTACTTTGTTACTGAGAATTAACACATCAACAGGTTGCAGATTTATCTTAGGTGTAACTAACAATATAAGTTCCCAAAAGTATCTCAAAGCAATCTTTTACTTTGTTACTGAGAATTAACACATCAACAGGTTGCAGATTTATCTTAGGTGTAACTAACAATATAAGTTCCCAAAAGCATCAATCTTTCACTTTGTTATCCCTTCACTGAGACTCCATCAAGGTAAATTGGATTTGCTTTGAAACTTTTTAGGAAAATACCCTGGCTGTCACAGGGCTCCTTAGAATTATTTACTAAATCAGAGGACGACCTCGAAAACTCCTTTGCCTGGAGTCTGGGGGCAGCACCCTCAGCTTCCAAGAACACCCCTCCTGTGGGGACAGAGAGCTTCGCCCATGGGTGCTTTCACCCCATGGGTCCCCCATTTTCGGGTCAGCTCCCACAGGCAAACATCTAGAGCACACTCCAGCTGACAAAGCTAAATAGGTAACATACAATGGAAGAGATGTGAAATACACCATTAAATCATAGTGTTACAAAACACTGTTTCCTCAATAAAAAAATAAATATACACATTCTTCTCTAGTATACATGGAATGTTTTCTAATAGACTGGTAGTCTATTCTTAAATCTTTATGGATTTAAAAGGAATTGATATAAAATCTATAAAAGAAAATTCATTACAAGCATATTTAACTCTATCAAATATAAAAAAACTATTGGCATATATTTACGTATACTAACCAGTGATAACAAAGAAATTATTAAATTTGGGAACTAAGGAGACAATTCCAAAAGTGATTTGAATGTAAATGATGATAATTGGTGATACTTTGGATGATAATTATTTCAAATTTAGCTCATCAATGTAATAAATGAATCTCTGGTGAGAGATGTTGACGGGGGAAACTTTGTGTATGTAAATGTGTATGTGTGTACACATACATATATGTATCTATAAATACATATATATGAGACAAAGGGTAATAATGAATACTCTATTTTTATCAATTTTGTTGTGAGTTTACAACTATTTTAAAACATAGTTTATTAGAAAAAATGTTTAAAATCAATTACCTAATAAATAATGCATAAAATAAAATCAATCACACTAATATAAATTTCAGATTACATTTGGTATTCACTTTAATCTGAATCCTTAAAATACACAGATAATAAGAATAAAATCTTCTAAACTAATACTTAAAAGACAGATTTTTTTCCAGAAATATTTGGCATTAAGTCCGTAAATTTTTATATTTTCGCAAAAATTGTGAAAGCATTTTGTTATTTAATATTGGTAAAAATTATACATATGAGAATTCCATTTTCTTAATCTGCTCAATATATGTTGTCACTACTTTATTTAAATATGAAGTGTTAATTTCAATTTAAAGGTCATTTTCTACCAAGAATATAGTCAGTAAAACTCTAAGTCATTAAAAATGTCCCAAATTTCACATTTTAAAGTAGCAACCTATTTTTAAATTTCATAAATATTTCTGGGGAATATCACCAAAAATTTCCAGCTTACTGCTGCTAAGTTTGATAAATGTCATAAATAATATTAACTACAATTAGGTCAAATTCCTGTTGTCATCTAACCTTTGAATCTAAAAATAGGTAGAAGTTTTCAACAGGGAATGCAAAATAATCTTTAATCAAAATAAATTCAACGTGGTTAACATTTTAAATAGCTATTTATGTAACACTGAAGATTATGATTCACATTTGTCATTTTCATACATTGTAAAAGGAGAACATTGTTCTTACTGGAAAACTCAGTGCATAAAAGCAGACAGACCACTCTTTCTAAGTAGGGACAAGGGTTCCATTTCAAAGACTTTAACGCTTACTTAATGCCCTATTCCTGAAAATGTCTTTAAATTATACCCTCAGGCACCCAATAATCTGAATGATATTCCATAATCACTAATATTTAGAAGTAAAATTTTAGACTTGGATTTTCTCCCATGAGAAAAATGTTACCACCAGTTATTCTCTCCCCACCCTGTATTTGTTAGAAGTAGTTCAGTCTGAACATAATGAGTAGCTTCATTTATTAAATAGCACTCAAATCTAATGTTTGGGCTTTTTTTAAAGAAAATCTTCTATAGATTCTATTAATTTATCTATTTTTTTTCCTATGTGACCTGATCTGAAATGGTTAAATGCCCTTAGGGGCATAAGGTCTAGTAAATATAGTGTTCATTTCTTCCTCAAAATCTTCAGTCTCATAGTCCCTTAAAATTATGATGGTTGATGAGTTTCCAAATGTCTTCAATTAAATAGTTTTACCCCATTATGTCATTAAGCTAGATTACAGACAGCTTCTTCATACCTGAGTTTAAGTAGACTTTCTAATAATAGATTTATGACAATGACACTTTTTTTCTGATGACGTGGAAAACAAGCTGTTGAACCATGTAAGGAAATGCTTTGTTTTCTTGACAAATAATTTACAATCCAGTGGTTTTATTATATTTAGGTTTGAAACAAATTGCAAGCTAAAACCACAGTTGGAATGTATTTTTGAATCAACTACAGACAAATTTTCTTCCTGACCTGGTTCTTTGATTTATATAATCTGTTTAAATGATTTTTTTAACTGAAAATAATTATATTTTATGTGCTTATTCATAGTTTTTCTACTTCATTATTCATTTTCTGATTTTTAATTTTTACATTTTTAATGAGAGGTTTAATAAGGTTACCTCATTAGGTATGACTACCATAGCACACCCATCACCAACTCACCCAGAGTTTATAACCATAGTTCATTTATGCTTCCTTCCCTTCCCTCTTTGTTCATACCTCTCCCCTAACTCTTCCCTCCATTCTGTAGTTAGCTATAAAGAGTTTGTTAATCTTTATCTGACTATTAATTTACTTAATTTATATTTCACATATTTGTGATGTCATCTGGTGATATCATTGGTTTTAAATCTAACATCTTCTGTTTGTTTTCTATATGTCCCATCTGTCCTTTCCTCCAATTTTCTTCTTTTTTTCTGATCACTTCGGGATTAATTCCATAGTATTTCTAATCCTCAATAACTTTGTTGGCCAATTCTCAAGTGTCATTTCTGAGATGTTAACTTAGCTTGTTGTATTAAAATTTTTAGTTTACATTTTAAACTTAGCCTACTTTCAAGGTGGTATATCACTTCAGAGTTAATATAAGCAACTTGAACAGACTCATATTTCTCCTAGTATTTGCATTAATTGTTGTCACCTAAAGATTTACTCTGGAAGCCAAAATGGAGTAAAGAGGGGAAGCATTTGCTATTAATTTTTATGGAATTTTTTCAGTCATTCCTAGGTCCCTTAAAATAGTAACACCAAGCATCTAAAATAAGACTGACATATAGGAAAAGCAGGAAGGATATGATAATTGCTCATACTGTATAAATTCTTTGGGAAAAACATGGTGATAGTCCCCTATTAAGACACACAAAACAAACACTAAGCACTATTTTTCCTATGTATCTCTTGGCATAAAAGCAAATCTCTTTGGATTTATTGCAGTTAGAAAAGCTATGTAGTTATTTCATGAAAATGAAGTGGCATAATACAAACTTGAAAAGCATGGTATATCTAAATGTGTACATATGCACACACACACACACACACACATATATATATAAAATGCACATTGATGTTTTTAAAAGAAATGGGAATTTTGGGAGGAATAATTTTTCATTATGTGGAATTTCCCCATGTAATGTCAGATGCATATTATTCTTGCCCCTCTTCTTAAATTCCTATGGTATTTATAACTCATTCTGACAACTACAAAATATCCTCATGTTCTAAACATCTGGATTTGGTATAGTCTGATTGAAACCACTTGTATGTGTATTCTATTAAAAATGTGTTTGAATTTCATCTTCTCATACATCTAAATGTCTTTCTAAAACTGAATGAAGTGACATTGTACAGAATGGTGGAATTATCCTTTTTTTTTATTTTGGACACCTGATTATCTTATTATTGAGTGAAATTTTAGAATTACATTTTAAAACATATTGATCTCAATGTGGATTCCTTCCTAAGGTCATTTTCACATGTGTAACTTTACAGTCTCCTCTTCTCTGATCATATATGTTTATATCAAAAAGAAAGATTTTCTATTTTTAACTCATTCATTTATTCATATTAAATATTTCTCTGGAGACTATTTAGATTTTAAAAACTTCTAAAGTCACTATGGGGCAACCAGTTCATTGATTAATGTTTTTAACAAGTTTAGCTCTATGTCAATTAAAGAACTTTATTTACACTTGATGATTTCCATCCAAGAATATTTTCAGGAACCCCTACTTACAAAATTTGTTTAGGCATTATCTGATGATCCTAATTTTCTTAATATATGATACTTTTTTATCTCATACCTTGCTTTGATCTATAATTATAATTTTCTCATCTAGTTTCTGTCTCACATGAAAATAATAACCATTTTGAAGGTAAGATCATGTTATCTTAACCACTTACTCACCATGCAGCACATAATTAGATCACATTTGGTGTCTAGAGAGGTTTTGTAGAATTTCTCCAACAATTCATAGAACCTGATGGCAGATAATCGAGACTGTGATTATCTTTGGTAAAATAATATATTGGTATAATTTGGGAACGCTCATTGATCCTATTTAGATTTCAATTTTTTACTTTATTAGTGCTAATCACCTAGTTCCAGGCTCTTACCTTCTTAGGTAAATTAAAGAAAATTATTTGTTAATAAGTGACATTCATTTAACAATAAAATATATTTTGCAATGGAATGTGTTCCTTCTGAGCAGTATTTAAGTATCAACAGTTACTGTTGTTGTTGTTGTTTTTCTAAAAAGCAAACATCTAAGCAGAACTTTTGTCAGTCTTAGACCTTGAGTGACTACACTAAACATAGACCCTGTTGAACCAAAGGTATTAGTGGGGAACAAACCAATTGCTATAGTTTTTTTTCCTGTGATTACTTTCATCCTAGACTACCCTTTTATATTTTGAATAATACAAGTACTTTTTCCCCCTAAGACAGAAGGCAGATTTGTTTCTGGAAAAATAAAGATGATGTCTCTTATTGGAACAAAGATTTGAAAGAAATGTTTGTAACTCCCTTGTATCACTAGGGTTTTCCAAATGCAGGTCTTCATAATTATGGAATAAATCCATTGTGTGAGCTGAGTACAACTGAACCTCTTGCAGAGAATGGGAAAATGATATATACATATAGTTCAACTTGCATTTTGTGCTTTAAGTAATAATTTGTCTTTAACCCATGATGAGTATAAAAAGTAAAATATCTTCTATATTGTGTCTACTGACACCATTTATATCTGATACAGCATACAAAGTATAAAACGTTAGGCCCTTCACAGTTTTTCACATTATTTTCCTCTTTACAGTGATTTGAAGGAGTAATTTATTAACTGTGAAACTAACTTAAATATTCTAATTAATATATTATTTATTTATGTTTTCTTTTTTTAATAATATATATTTTTATTAATAATATATATTTTATTGAATAGGTTTTGTTTGCATTTGCCTTTTGGGTGTTCCTCTCCCCTCCTCCATATCACCCCCTTAGTCTCTCCATCTCTTCTTTCACAGCCATTTATTGTAATATTTTAGTCCCTTGGGTTCTTCCTTTTCTTTCCTGTACGTGGTTTCCTGGGACACAGTGGCCTGTGCTTAGTTTTCCAAGTGTCTTTTTGCTGCTGGTCACCAGTTCACACATGATTGTGTTCTCTCAGTGCCTCCTTTTTTCTCGTTAGCTACTCTGGCCCATCTTCTGTCATATTTTGCTCCTTCTTTGTTTTGTAGTTCTGGTTGCTGGTGTTGGGAGTGTTTCTCCCAGCCAAAGTTTGTGCACCAATTTTTTTGATTGAGATAAGCCCTGGCAGATGGTTGGTCCTGTTCGTCGTGGGACCACTGCCCTTCTCTGTTGCTTTCCTCACCCTAAAGTGGGAGGGTCCTTTGATCATGCTAAAGGCATCTCTGAACGGGAAATTCTGTTCCCATCATTGTAGATCACAGTGGTTGTATTTCTGAGGTAATTCCTCTCTATAATCAGTCTTATAGTCCTGTGTCCCATGGATCTGACATGTTCTTTGTTCCGGAATACTTCTTTGTTTTTCATCTCTGTATTCGTGTGCAATTGCCATTGAATCGCTGATTCCGTTGCTTCTGGTGAGGGTTGACTTGCATTCCCCGAACCCCGGAAAGAGTGCGGCAGGCTGGGTGGCTGAGGGCTCAGTGCCCAGCATCATTCTCCTTTGTTTTTATTTCTGCTCATATTTGTAAAACTATATTGGACTTGGAGTATCACAGGTTACGGGAGGTGACACAGGTGATGAGAGAAAATTTAGAGTAAGAACCATGTAATAGGCTCATCACCCTTCCTTCAGAAAAAAAAAAAAAATGATGCCAAGGAGGATGTCTCAAAATGTATTAAAACTTGGAATTTTGGGGCAATAAAATAGGCTACACAATTGATCAGAGTGTGAAGTTATTATCTAATAGTATAAACTTAAGTTTTGTCTTTGGAGGAGTAAATGATATTAGTGCCTTCTTAAACAGCCCCAAGAACTAGCAGATGTGTGCAATAATTTATGGGACATTAGAGGCACCATAAGATTTTAAAAGGGAGAAAAGAGAAAAGTTAAATGACTTTGGCAAGTGCAATATTGTGGCTTACAGGAAACATGTATGCTTGTTTATTCAGATGAGCAAAATATATTTTCATATGTATTTGGTTTTCATGCACAGTTCCTTGCTCATAGCTCCCTTTAGAATTTCTCAAGTCACCAGTGTCCAAGGTGTTATGTTAATAAAGGTAACTTTTAGAAAATACCTGATGATAGGAGCTGGTTGCCAGGGCAACTGATGACAAGAGGAGGAAACTTTCAGTCCCATGCCCTTATATCCTGGGATGGGAGTGGGGCGAGAGATTTGAATTCAATGGTTGATGCCCTGTGATTTAATCACTTATGCTTATATAAAAAAGTCTTCATAAATGCCCAAGAGAAAGGGGGTTGGAAAGTTTATGGGTTGGCACACAGAGAGAGTGACTCAACTGAAGAGAGTGGGGATATGCCTCAACAACTCCTCATACATCATTCTCTGTATCTCTTCCATCTGGTTGTTGTTTTCCTATCATTTCCTATCCTCTGTAATTTGGTGTCCTAGTAAATACATAGGCTTCCTGAGTCCTCTATGCCATTCTAGAAAATTAATGCACACTGAGGTCGATGTCCTCGGTACCTCTGATTTGTAGCCAATAAGAAGTCCAGTTAGTAATTGGGGCTATTACAGAGACCCACAGTCTGAGGAAAGAGTCATGGGGACCTCTGAGTATAACACGTTGGTCACAAGTACAGTCTTGCCTGGGGCATTGGGCTGATATTTGAAATTGAGTGTGGTTTTGGGAGAGTGAGTCCTTAACCTGTGGAGTCTGGTGCTATCTCCAGTGGAAGGTTGTGTTGAACTTTCAGATATCCTGCTGGGATTTGAAAACTGCTTGCTGGTGTGGGGAAGTCTCAGCACACATTCCCTTGATGGAATTGGATAAACACACCAAAAACACAGCAAGTCATTGAGGTTGTTGGTAACTTATGCAAAACGATAGTCACATCACCACCTGCCATAGTACATCTTTTTACAATGAATTGCTGTCTTTCCTCCCTTCTGTTATCCCTCATGCTCACTGAATGTATTTCCTTATCAAGTAACTTCTATGTGCTAAGTACTACACTAAACATAGTAAGAAAGACACAATTCCATCATCAGAAAATCTTAGTCATTTGTTTATAAGTTGGAGACAAGACTCTATACATTTAATCAAAAAACTTTACAATAAAATTTTACAATAATACCATACACTGATTAGACCAGACACTAAATCATTAGGTATCTGGCTGGAGGTTGATTTTACAGTCCCTCATCTGTGGCTTCACTTTCTGTGGTTGAACAATGTTCAACTTTGGTCTGAAAATATTATAAACAATAACATACTTTAATAGTGACACTTTTATGATTTTATTACTATGGTTTGTTATAATTATTATATCATATTATTAGTTATTGTTACTCTCTTAGTATAACTTAATTGTACCTTAAACCTTATTCACAGGTATGTCTGCAAAGGAAAAACAGGTATATGTAGGGTTCAGAAATATCCCATTTCAGACATCTACTGGAGTCTTGAAAAAATATCCTCCACAGATAAGAGGAGATGACTGTACATGTCTCTATGTGAACAAATTAGTCAAAAGAGGTTGAAATAATGTTGTTTAGACTGCCTTTGACTTTATAAGTAATTTATATTATATGGTGCTTTATATTAAAAAATAGCAATTTTCACATGCC
Organism: Uropsilus gracilis; assembly: GCA_004024945.1. Lineage (NCBI taxonomy): Eukaryota > Metazoa > Chordata > Mammalia > Eulipotyphla > Talpidae > Uropsilus > Uropsilus gracilis. The sequence goes on from PVHY01000231.1 coordinate 123,366, forward strand.
ATGTAACAATTTACTTACACAGTAAAACTAACACATAAGTAATATGCAGCAGAAGAACATGACTGCTAACTTCAGAAAATCTGAAAGTAATTTAAAACACACACACACATTCACACTGTAAACCAGCATTTACTTAATCTCATGAAAGTTCATTTCCTTCACTAGGAAATATAGATATTTAATGAGTTTTTGAGGAACAAACAAAATAATATACAACTTCTAGCATGTTCAAAAATTTCATAATAACTCTATTTCTTTTTATGTGGATAGTTTTGAATGAGGTAAGACAAATTCTCTTTATTTAGTCAGCGTATATTCTGTGCATAGGTCTATATAGTTAACCAGTGATGATTCACAATATCTTCTTTATTTATTTTTAATTATTATTTTTTATTTTTGGATTTTGTACAATACATGAATGCATAATTGTTCATCCCCATGGGATTACCCCACCCCACCATGCCTCCTTTGGTCTCTTTGCCTCCTTTCTTTTTGTTGTTTGTCCACGTTTAGTCCTTTAGTCTTTTTTTTTTTTTACAATATCTTCTTTAATTGACTTTATTTGTTCATCACAAGAAAAATTATAAAACTCAAGTAATAAATTATTACGAATATTCAAAATATAGTACAAGAAAGTTTCTGTGTGGGTTTACAAATTTGCTTTAGAATAGAGCAAATATTCAAATACAACATAAACATTAGCAAAAAACTGCACGTGCAAAATAAATAAAAAATCTGCAAGTTCAGAAGATGGTTATGTCATAACTGACTTAGTCACATATTCTTAAGAAGGAGAGTGGATCATACATCTATCTTCTATTCAAGGGAGCGTTGGCTAACGTGTAGTGTTTGTTAATTTACAATGTCCAGCTGCATATTCATGTTTTGGGTGACCAGGAAGACACAATGGAATTCAGAGACTAATGGACATTACTGGTAATCAGACTACTGTTTTAAAACACAATATTTACAATCACAAATTTTAAACTTCAACTTACAGCCTATATTATTGTACTAACTTAGACCATGAATGTAAGTATCCTATAGGATACTCTGAACCAAAAAGATGCAACAAGGTGTCTGAAACATGAATGAAATACTTTAAGAAAGTAATGCTGATTATAATGGCAATCAAAAAGATCCAATATCCTCCACGTATACAGTACTCATGTTGTACAGAGAGTGCTCCATAATACAAAACATAATTTTGATGAAATGAGATAAACTATTTTGGGAAACCTATAAATTGATATAAAATTTATATAAAAATCTATGCACATATTTTTGTATTTGTATAAATATCAGAAACATGGAAATGAATGTAACTTAATTCAAATTTATTCTTAAACATAGTGTGTTAAAACATTACAGTGTATCCTGAACTCATCTGCAGTCTTTGAATTATTTGGAAAGAGTATTATCAAGAAATGAAAGAAGTGTAGGTGGGTACAGGTATTTAAATCATCTTCAGAAACTAGCATGAATTTGGTTTTAGTGATTTGATTAACATTTTGCTAATATACTCTGCTTTTTAATATTTTCTGTCATTCTTTTTTTATTGCATTATTCTGGTCTAGAGCATTGTAACTAATTTAGAGCTCTAAGATCATCCCCTTCAGGTATTGATACCAAACCTGCTGTTATCTGTTACCACATTTATACCTGCTAAGAAGACACCCTAGCTCCACTTTGCTCTCTCCCTTCTCCCTCCTGTTCTGGTAGCCTCAGGTTTGAAATCATATTAATAGAGTTTGTTATTAGTTAGATTTTATATGATTTTGTTTTTCTATAATCCATATATAAGATACACCATATGAAAATTGTTTTTCTGCTTCTGACTTATTTTGTTTATCATAATTCCCTTCAGTTCCATCCTTGATTTATTTCTTTAAAATATTGTAGTCAGTTTTCAGGCTAGTTCATAAATTTGTACAGGGTGCATTTATACAGTTTGTGCAATTCCTAATAAAAGCAGGAAAAAGACAAGCATATCACCATGTCTGTACAGTTTAATATTGGAAATTTTGATGAAAACCAATAATCCTTGAAATAAAAACGGCTAAAATAATTGATGAAAAAGGGAAAAGCTGTGAAGTTGTCCAGCTGTAGAACCCTTCAGGGATGAAAGACCAAAAGAATAAATGTGGTTCTGATACAAATATAACCACTAATGTGAATACTAATCTCTTCTTCCCTGGAGATAGTTCTATTAAAGGTACTATCATTGAAAAAGGACTTTAATTCAGACATGTCTAATTACACTATAGGTTAATTTGATTAACTAGAAAATCTCCAGAGGACTTTAATATTTCTGACTATTAAATAAGTCCAAATGATCTAAACAAATTGTTAATGATTGTCTTTTATTGCAAAGTAGAAACTATTTGATAAATCTGCTCTTCCTTCTGGAACATCAGGACAAAGACTTAATTTTGAGGGCAATAACAATTGATTATAATTTCATTTAATATATGATAAAGATGATAATATTGTGTGTAGCCTATATTTTTTCATTGCTAGTATCATCATCCTGTATAGTCACATAAAACCCACTGCTAGAAGAAAACAAAGAATGAAAACATAAATGAGCTTCTTTATCCAAAAGACCAAGAAAGGCTCATTTGCGCTGTTGATGGGTCAGACAAATTTTCTTTCTTGGATCATCCTATTATGATAGACAAATACCAGCTTTCCTACACAGAGTATGTGGATTTTCTGGAAGTAGCTATTTTTCTTTTTAAAAATGCAGGCATTGGTTTAGAAACATTGAAACAATTATAACAGCTTAGATTCATTATAGTTGTTTACTCTTGCTCTGACTGAGCATTTAAAGAACCTTTATTTGTATGTTGAAGAATGTTATAGCCCATTCAATCCCTTCTCTCACACCCCTTGCAATTTTCTATTCATTTAGTATTTCTCATTGAGTGTTTAATAAGATTTTAGCACAGTATAAAACACTGAAGAGAAAAAAATACAATAAAACCTAGTGCCTTATCTCAAGGAGTTTACAAGTATTTAGATGAAAATAGACTTTAACACAGATAATTGCAACATGGGAGTCTAGAGGATATGGAACGGACTATACTGAGGCTGTTTGGAATCAGAACCTAAATATTGGTGGCTTTTTTCTTAGGGAATAAATCACTGTAGATAAGGAAAAATTAGAAATACTCATTGTAATAGAGGGAAAAGCAGCGTGGAAACATTGGAAAATAATATTCATTCACAAGCCAAGGAGAGAATACATAGAATAAGCAAACCATAAGAAATAAGAGCAACAAAAATAAAACAGAAAACATAACTTTAAATAATAAAACAACACATTGAGGATACAAAGAACTCACTAAATTATGTCAATCCCACTAGAGAAAGCTGTAGAAGCGGAATAGATCAAATGGAGGATCTAATTGTCCCTTAAATATAATAATGTACAAAGGACTCAGGTAGAAAAGAGAGAGGAATATACATAAAATTACAGAGAAGCACCTGACTCCATAAGAAAGGCAACATGAGGATATCCCAGATATCCCAAAAGAAGAAGAGAGAGAGAACAGTAGAAATCTTATTCAAAGATATTATAGAGAAAATTTCCCAAACTTGGAGAGGAACTAAATATATAAGCTCATTAAAATAAAGAATACCTGCTTATCTAAATATAAAGAAACTTAACCTAGCTATAGAATAGCGAAACTATCTAGATTTCAGTACAAAATAAATAAATATAAGAATATTGATGGTGGAACAGATACAGGAATAGTGACACAGTTGAAAATTGTATGAGTGCCATACTGCCCAGGTGGGAGGGGTCTAGAGGAAAAACTGTGAGAGAAAATGAGATGCGGGAAAAGGGCAGATAAAAAGAGAAACCAAAAAAGAGGTGGGAGAGCTGATAGAACAGGCCCATGTGGCCTGGCCAGGGGAAGACCCCTAGAAGAGTGAGCTGGTGGTGGCAAGAAGCATTGGTGGGAGAGTGGGCAGCAGAGAAGTAGCTAGTGTGGAGTCCAATGCCAGAATGACAAGTTGAGGGTGACCAAGGGCTGCTGAGGGCAGACCTGGTAACGTGGCCAGACACCACCGAAGGTGGATCTGGTAAAAGAAGTGTGTGGAGGATGTGAGAACAATCTGGCTGCAACATCTGTCACCTCATTGATTTCCAGGGTTAACTAGGCTGCTGTGGCTAGCTAGGCATTTGTCCTCTTCCTCCCTTTCTTCTCCAGGTGTGCCCTCCCAAAGTTGTGCACTCAGTTGAAGAGGATGGTCTTCCCTGAATAAGACGAACCATTCTTTGGTCGAGGGTATGCAAGTAACTGTTTTCCTGCTAGAAACTCCAACAAGCTCTCAAGGAAGTGCATGAAGCTGCTGCAAGGTGACATATTTGGAAAGCTGATCTGCATCACCATCTGTTGGAAAAGTTTGAAGAGCCTTGAAGAAGCCATAGCTCAGAACACTGGAGAGACAAAAAGCAAAGAGAAGACTCTGGAGAATAATTTTGCAGGGTGCCTGCCTCAGGTTTGAAGGGGGCACCATCTTGAACAACATGTGTTTGGGAGTTTCAACTAAACAGTACTTGGGGTAAAATAACTGGTCACTTGTTGCAATAAATTAACCATTTTCCTAGTTAGTTTTACCTGTAAATAGAACCCCGATTAAATTGCTTACGATTTTAGCAACTGCTGTGCGAGCACAGGTGATGCAAATCTGGTAAGAAGTTGGGTGGTGGAAGTTGTATTTTAAAAATGTCACTTCTTTCCTGTACTTTGTTGGCTGGAGGCTTCTGCCCCTTTTATACCTGCTTTCAGAGAAAGAAAAAAACAGGTAACCTGGTAAATGTACTCCCAACAGGTTTTCATCAGCCTTCTCAGTAGAAATTCTATCAGCCAAAGAAAAAGAACTGACACATGCAAAAACTCAAAGGTAAAACAATTAACCAATACTATATCCTGCAAGATTCTCTTTATGGTATACAGGAGGAATAAAGGACTTCCCAGGCAATCAGATGTTGAAGAGGATTGTAAAGTCTAGACCTCCATAATAAGAATGGTAAAAAGCTCTCTTATCAATATCAAAGAGAAGAAACACCCCAAAATTTTTACAAGGAAATAGATAAACAGTAAACTAAAGACAAAATGACAGTAGCAAGTACTCATATAGCAAAAATTTTCTTGATGTAAATGTACTGAAATCGTAAGTTAAAACACAGAGAAACTCCAGATAAATTAGAAGACAGATGGGAACATATGCTACTTACAACATACCCATTTAATTTATAAAGTCAAACTGACTTGAAGTCATGGTATAGAAACTGGCACTCAAAATCAATTGAAAATATTTTAAGAGTAGGAGCTGTTATAATTACATAAAATAAGTGAACTCCCAGCCAAAAGAAATAGCAAGAGAAAAGATGAACACTACCCAAAGATATAAGGATCAATACAACAAAAAGATATTACAATTTTCAATACATACATATGCATACAATCTAACAAAGCCAAAAGATATAAAGCAAATATACCAGGGGTAAAGAAAGACATTGTCAGCAAAACTAAAACAAATCAGGACTCTAACACTGCAATTACAGTAATGGGTAGACACACCAGTCACAAAAATCACTATAGAAACAATGATGTTAAATAACAAATTTGGTGAGATGGATGCAAGCCATTTCACTACCAAACCGTATAACATACATTCTTTTTCATGTGCTTGTAGCACAATCTCAAGAATAGACCATATGTTGGGACATAAAACAACTCTCAATAAATCTGTGAAGATTATTTGGGGGGATTAAGTATCAAAAACACACACTTATATTTCTAGTCTCTATTTTTTTATTGAAATGATGTTTAGTATTCTATATAAGAATCTAACAGTTGAGTTAGAATACAGGATGCTTTAAAATACAGATATTGCCTCAGAACAGATGAGTGGTAAAGAAGATGTGGTATATATACACAATGGAATACTACTCAATGATCAAAAAAGACAAATTCATGCCATTTGCAAAATCATGGATGGAGCTTGAAAGTATAATGCTAAGTGAGATAAATTGAAAAAAGATCGATAAATACCTGATTGTGTCACCAAAAACTGTATTATAAAGTAGCTAAATAGACAAAACAAGCAGAAAAACTAACACTTGATAGTTGATAACAGAACTGAAACAACCAGGGGAGAGGTGAGAGGGAAGGAAGCGCGCAGCTCATATATATTCTTCACTATTTATACATCGTCTTTCTTCCTTTCAAAGAGCTGTTCCATGTACTTGGTAAAATACAAAGAATAAAATTTTGATTCATAAATTCTCAACAGGCTTGGATATCAGGTTGTTTAGTCCTGTAGAAATGCTGGTGGGTAATATCTCCTGACCACACCTAGAAAGATGGGCAACTGGTGAGCTCTCAGTTTCTGAGAGGACTTTATCTATTAGAAATATCAACATTTATATTATGTTTCATTTCTTTCATCCTCAAAGTGCTTTGTAAACATTAAACTAATTAAGTGAAAGCAATTTGTGAATTAAGACATACTTATAAACAACTGCCTGTCATTGGCAAGAAGTACTTGCCCTTGTTTATTATGTTATTACTAGGCTTATGGATGGCTTTTTGATTTTAGCAGCTTATCCAAGACTCCAAGGCCACAGAAATGAAAATGCCTCATGATTAAGTCATCCACTTGCTATCCTAGGAAATGATCCTGATATCTCCTCCGCAAATAACTCACTTGATAGGAGCAATCTGAAGAGGTTTAATTGAAGAAATGAGTGAGTTCTTTAGAAAAATTGAAAACCTCATAAACTTGTCTCTGTGTGTTCTGAGTATCACCAGAGGATAAAATCCCAGGAAGATGGGAATCTGTGAATAGATTCTCCATTACATTAATGTGCTAGTCTCACCTTAGAAATCTGCCTGTAGAACTGAGGCTGGATGACATGACTAAGAGGAGGGGTTTAGGGTCTAGAGACTAATGAGTAGAAAACTGTGGATGCTGATGGTGGTTGCAGTGTCATTCCATCCATCTGAAAAGATGTGAACTAAATCATATATAGTTCTGTAGACCAGCATTACTTCAATAAAAAAAATACAATTTTTAAAAAAGAAAAAAAATCTAAAACCTTAAACATCTTTATAAAATACTAGTAGAAGTAAGTTAATAGAAAATTTTTTCAGGAAAATCTATATGCATAAGCAGCTTTTCAAGTACTTATATATCTTCTTGAAAAATGCAAAGATCACTGCTCCAAACTTCTAATTTCTTAAGTTTTTAAGAGGAATACATTTCTATGGGTGTGTGATGGGGTAGGGAAACAGGCTGAAATTTAACAGGCATTTTCACTCTCTGACGAATCTGTTTAAAAAAAGCATCTTGCTAGTACATTTAGATAGATTAGATAACATATTTTTTTAAACAGTATGCAAAATTATTCATCATAAGTAATCAAAAGTAACTGTGCTGGCCATTCATACTAGATAACAAACTAAATTTCTTCAGGTGTAAGTCATATCCTGATTTGTGGGGTAAATCTGAACACAGTCAAAAAATAGCCAGAAAACTTTAGGATATATTCACCTGACCTTTGAAGCACATGACTATATTTGACATTTAAATCACTCTAATTAATAGTATAAAGGTGATACTCTTAATATTTTAAATTATAGAAAAATCAATGTAAGAAAATCTGACTGCAAATGCCCATAAGTAATATACTTTATAATGGGAAACAGAAACATCATTTTGTTCAAAGAAATATTGACATCTGGAGTAGAATTTTACATTTGAAAGAGTTAAAATGTCCAAATTACTCATACAGAATAGAAAAAGTACTGAAAGCTTAGATACTAGAAAATTCAAATAGCAAATTTTTGATATAAGTTAACATACAATTTTGTCACTCTACTAGACTGTTCCACATCTAATTTGAGAAGGCTGTAAAACAGGTACTGTTCCAGCATATTTTGCTATGATGATACAAAACTATTTCTATGTGAAAAGATTTTATTTGGCAGCATCTCTTCCACGTTTAGTTCCCTAAAGTTATAAAAGAAGGGATTGTTTGTTAGAAGAGAATTTTCTCTTTGTTAGTTTCTGAAAGGTGCTGATTTTTATCAGAGCTGAAGTTTTGTTTTGGCAATGACTTTCTTAGTCTCTGAAGAATTCATATGTACTCAGGAATAAATGTTCCTTGAAAAAAATGAGGCAACGCTGGTTTACATTATTTGTATTTTGGGAGTACAGGACTTACTCCCCACCCCTTACTTCTTTCAAGTGTTATTACCATAGTGCAACAGGAACAAATTCGCCATTTTAGTTTTAATCCACTGTATTCCCTTCACACCTTGTTCTCACCTGTCCTGAAAAGAGGGTTCTTAAACTATCATGTGTCCTTGACTTTAGCAGTACATTAAAAGCTACGGGCTTTTCTTAAAGTTACACCTATTTTCTTTTTGTTTGTTTGTTTTGTTTTGATTTTTTGTACCCACTTTAGAGATGTTAATGTCTTCAGGGGTCATAACTTGGCAGTACAATTATTAGCTTTCCCTAATTTTCTGCAATCATATCTAGGTAAGCAGGTTCATTGACTGGCTTTCAAAAACAATATTAAAATATTTAAATTAAGTTAAATATGATTACAAGGAAAATTATGTAAAATTGCAATTATCAACTAATCATAAACTGAAACGTGTACTATAGCAGTAGATGTTTTATTAATACACCACAGTACAAAAGTAGTAGTTACTATACTTTTCGAAGTTTTTATGAAATTAAACAACCTATTTAGGTATATGTAACAAAATGGAATGGGACATGAAAATGTCTATGGTTTCCACTGGCTAACAGTCAGGTACATCTATATTATGACTTGTTGCCTACTTAAAAATCAAATGAAATAAGTTTTACCTAGGGATTGCTAGAATGATAGGTGTACTTTTCACCACCAAAATAATATACCCTTAAATTCTGACTTCACAGGTCTTAGAGATTCAAAACCTCTATGTGGAGGTTTTCATTTTAGATAATCCTATCAGTTCAATTTTATTTTGTTTTTCTTCAGGGCCTATTTTAATGCTTATGTTTCAAGATATTTCTAAACATTTCATAACTTAACACATTCATCATCTATTTCAGTTCCTAGACAATCACTGAAGGTGACATCTTTGAACAATTATTCTTGCTGAACAAACATTGCAACAATTTTCTCCTAGTCTTGCTAATGCTGCAAATTTTTGGAGACACTATTTTGCTTTTGTAGGTATGGCAGCTCACTAACTAAAAATCTTTGATAATGACAGCAGCCAATAATTTTGGTAAGTTATAATGTGTTACAACGATAAATCAGAGCTGTCAGAATATCTTCAGCTCAATATGAATCTTCACACGTGGGCCTGTTATGATCTGTTTCCTAGTCTTGACAGAGATAACTAAAGAACTACAATGCCAGATTCTACTAAAAGCGAATGTATCCCATGCCATCAAACACTCATACCAGGAATATATATTGGAGATTATATTTCAAAGAATGTTTTATCCCCTCTAGGCTTCTTTATTCCTGTGATTGTTAATTTCAAATGTGGTGTTTTTTTATGTTTGACTGTTGTTGCTTATTATTATTATCTCATTTAATTTTTATTTGGTGCCCTCAGGACCTTGATCAGGAGAATGTAATATAAAGAAAATCATCTTGACACACAAAAACTACAGCTGGTGTTTAAATTTGTTTATCTTGTCTCTTCATGAAATCATGGAAATGTTTAATTAGTTTTCTTACCTTTATGCTCACTTTCCTTTTCCTCTATGACATTCAATCCAGAATACATCTGCAATTAACATGTTTTTCAAGAATTTTAATCCTTTCTGCCTCAAATATTTCTTTTTAAGGTGTCATAATTTGCAGCGAAAGATTATGGTCAGATTTATTTCTCAATAATTTTCTGTTTTCTCCAGACAAAAATCGCTTTCACAAGATATGCATTATATAATTATATTAACAATGTCAACAATGTCATTTTAAAATACCTTACAAATGAGAAAGTGTGTGTATAGGTAGCAGGTAGTGTCAACAGTAACTATGGAAACACTGAGAAGCCAGAAAAACATTTCACAATTTACACTGCCTACGTTGTGCTAAGGGCTGTGGCTATAGGGCTTAAAACAGCAACTTTGATCAAAAAGTAAAAATCTTGCTTAGACAGCCTAAAAAGTGGAGTTAACGTGTGTTCACTCAATGTCAGGACATAGAAAACACTATTTATAGTAAAGATATTTTCTAGGCTATTTTGGAAATAGCTTTATTTCTCTTCATTTTGCACATAAGACAAGTGAGTTTCAAAGTAATTAAATAACTTGTCTATGATTATGTGTCAAGTATACAGTGGAATCAGAATTCTAAGTCAGAACTTTTAGATTCAGAAGCAGATGCTCTTCACTACAGAGGACTGGTTAAGGTTTAATGCCATTAGACTTTTCTAATTTGTTGTGTGAGACTGGGAAGTCTTGGCGTTACATTCCCTCACACAGCATTACTGGTTACTTTTTTGGAGGATACATATTATCTAAGAAAGTTTTATTGTAGATAAGGAAAATATTCTAAGAGGCATTTTACTTGTATTGTAAGCAGGCAGTCAGGGTATAAGGACCATCGCCAGCCAAGGCAATCAGGGAATGAGGATACCAGGGCTGTCAAGAAGCAGGTTTATTAGTACTAGTACTGATTCAGTGAATTCACATCCAAAGACTGAATTCATATTGAGAAGTTTCCCTATTTGGGGAAGTTTCCCTACTTTCCATATTGGGAAGTTAGGGTTTTTATATACTTTACGTTCTTTAGTATTCTGGGTGGGCAGCATTGGTGGTAGTACAAGGCTCAGTGGCAAAGATAGAATGAGGAAGATTCAAGGAGAAATTGGGCTGCAGACTAGTAGACTGATTTAGTAAGTCATGGTTGTTTATCTAGACCCCTAGTCTGTATTTCTTAGGCTACTGTGCTTAAGTTTATCATGTGCCACATGGTTGTCATACTTCAGTATCTTCTACCATTTTAGCATATCTTCCCAAACCAATTTCTTAAGAGCTATGTTCTACAAGAACAGCAACAATGATGAAACTAATACAACACAGGAAAAGGTCATTTTGGTTGAACCACATGATTAGCATTCATTTGAAGTTCACTGTTGCTGCTGCCTCTTTGGGAGGCTGCATGAGTGCTGATGAACAACTCTATTTAAAATTGATAATTTCTGTTGAATTGTGAACTCTGGCCTCCCTATTAGAGCCAATATAGTACTGCTGAAAGTGTAATATTAGAATATATTACAGGAGCTAGATATTTGTGTGAACATAGAAGCAAATTGTCCCAGGAATGGAGTTAGAGAAAATTAATCAAAACCATGAGCAGACTATGAAAAACTTAGGAAAGTCCAAAATGGTGGTTTCATCTGGATGTTAAGAATTGATTTAACTCAGTATTGAAAAGAGTACAGATTTATGACTAATTCCCAATGTTTAAGGCAAAAGTAGAAACTATTCACTGAGGCGGGCATTGGAGACTACTATTTATGATGTGCACTAGAGATAAGTAGATAAAACCCTTTTTCAGAAACAGCATTTTTAGATAAAGAAATAGCATCTTTTAGATATTTTTTCTCTATCTAAGTAAATAAATAACCTTCCAATTCACTGAGATTTTTTGATCCTCAGAATTACTATTTACTATGAGAAGAACCTAATAAAGATAAAAATGTTACAAATAAATGAAAGTTGGATTATCTTTTATACTGAATCAGAGTTTTATAAAGGCTGATACCATACTATAGTCATTAGGTGAATCTCCACTCTTTAGTAAAATATCTGATACAAAGTAAATATTAAATATCAAATGCATGTAAAAATGAGAAGGCGGGATGGGAAGAAGGGAGAAGAGAAGAGAGGAAGGAAGGAAGGAAGGAATGGAGGGAGGGAGGGCATCTCATGAAGTCTTATTTGTCCAACAATATTGTCAAGGTGCATCGTACTATTATCAAATTGGACTCAATCATTGTGGACTCAATAGAGGTGACCATAGAATAAGTATTCCACCACCGGTCAACAATAGGTAAGAATCTACTAAATCTATCCTTACCTTGCAAACTATACCAAAGTCATAGATGCATTTGAATTAAGTCTCTTTAGCTTCACGCAGTGTCTAAGAAGACACATTGAGGTTATTTATAAGAGGAAAATCCAGAGGCAAGAGAATTTATGGATTCCAAGTACAACAGACTCACTCTATCCCTAGCTGCAGAAATGGTCTCCCAAAGGTCAAGGCTGCCACAGACTTCAAAATTTAGAGACTCAGGCCCACATGTGAATTAGAAGCCTACCTGTTTGCTTCCATAACACCATAAAAGTCAATTGTCAGTTCCCTGATTATATTTATCTTTCTATCCCATTTCGTAAATTTTCATGACAGAACTGAACAATCATACTAAATCCCGTTGATGCTGAAAGATACTAACATTTCTATGAAATAATGGTATAATACAATTTAGTTTGAAATAACCTAGCTTTATGAATGTGTTGTTTTTTTTACCTATGCTAGTTCTGTAACTACACACACACACACACACACAAATTCATACTTCAAGTTTTATGAAATCTGAAATTGTATTTTCATTTTTCTGTCTGTCCCATGATATGCCTTATGTCTTTTCACAAGCAAATTATCTCATTGGTTTATGTAGATTTGCATAATAGTATCTATAGACATATCAGGTGACTTGAAAACAACAATAATGCAAATAATGTAAGTGATACTACCAATATTAATAATCACAATGAATCCTTTGACAGAAAACTATTTTGTCAGAGACTAACAAACTATTTGACTGCAAAAATTTGTTTGCTACTGTCCTTCATCTCCAATATATAATGAGAGCAAATTATATGACCTCACACTGATAATAGAACTTTTGACATGAATACTTTTGACCAGTTTACAAGAAATATAAAATTAAATCAAATCCTATCTCCCGTAACATTTTACATGAGTCACCTGTTCGTCAAACAGAAACACTTTAGTTTCCCAAGACACTATTGGAAGTGGAAAGCAATACTTATAGTGATGTATTTACAATTCCACTATGAAACAAATTTGCAAAAACATGATTATATCATCAACGTTATAGAAAAGTGAAATATACATTGTACATAACACTTTTTCTTGCTTTTACCTTTTAGATTTTGTTAGGGAATAGGATTTAATAAACAATCATGTTAGGTTGCCCAAAAAGAATAATTCTACTGGGTACTTGTAGGTAATAATAAGAGCTCCCTCTGCTGCTTGGAAATATATTTTGCTTGATTTTATTAAAACATTCATTCAGCTTCTTTGGTGTATAAAATATATACTTCTTAATTGTTACCAGCTTCTATTATTTTTAAAATTCTTTTTATATTATTTTCTTTTAAAGGCAAAGTATGGTAATTAAAGTCATTTAGTTATTTTAAGTAAGGTGAGGCTGTCCCCATTTCTATAGAGTGCAAATAGTTCTTTGCTGTAAAAATGAAATAGCTCTGTACTCAGAATTATGTAAGTCTCAGAATGTTTTGACTTTCTGCAACTACAGATAAATTAATATTTTAGTACATATCTTCAGAGAGTCTAACATATGAACTTTCCCACAAATTAAGTTAGTTACTTAAACTGATTACAAAACCCTCTGTGCATTTTTAACGTGCATAAATGAGCAGCTAACCTAAATTCAGAATTTTAAAATCTGTCTTTATGCTATTCTTGTGTTGAAAATATGTCTAAATGACTTTGGTGACATAATTGAGACTTCTTGATATACATTCGTTTTTGATGATTTTTTTTAACAAAACATACAAGATTCTACAATACTAATTTTGTATTGAGGTTGCTAGTGTCAACTAGAGTTATTCATTAATATTTTCAGTTCCTCAGTTATTAATTTTTTCTTCTAAACATTATAGAAAAACATTCTTTTTATTTTTACATTAATAGCTTCTTTGCTTATTCAAATGTAAAAAATTGAACTTACGTATGTATTATGTGTGTATTTTTTAATTTTCCCCCAATTAAAAAAAATAATTTTTTGTTATGTTCAAGTTAATTTCCTGTATATTCCCAAGGGTATCAGTATGGCATGTTTCCACTTAATCTACAAATTTTCAAAACTTAATCTATACTTCCACTAAATTATTAATTACTTCACATCACTGAATCTAAAAGTCACACAAAAGTAGACAAATTTCTGTTAAATTCTCTGAAATTTCATTGTTTTGAAATTTCATTGACAATCCTTTATTCCATATTGTCAATAAGAAATTCATACACTGAAATTAATGTTTATTGTAATTTAGGAGAAATAGAGAAGACAAATACTGTATCAAATAGATATAAATTATGATTAAACAAAGGTTCAGTTATCAATGCTTCTGCTAGAATGGAAAACTATCAATGATCGTTCTCTGCCTTCTTTATCACCAGGACATGTCCTAAGACATGACCAAAATTTTCTAAACATCATTGCTAACAACAATAATATATATTAAGTTATATAAGATTTACCTTTAGGATGATTTTAGTCTTCTTCTTTGTTTTGTTGTGTTAACAAAACTGTTAGGTAGTAATGTTACTAGATGCAGTGTGTGTGTGTGTGTGTGTGTGTGCATGTATGTGTGCAGCAATTAAATTAATGTATGTAGACTTGCCTTAGCATATATTCAGTCTTGTAACTAAATATTAACTGACAGAGGACTAGAACGTAGCAATAAAAGTCATGATTTCAAAAATTGAAAACCTAGGACAAGTTTCCAGTAGAATTATGTGCAATAAGTGGGTGGGACAAAACAAAGTAAAACCCATCAATAATAATAGCAAGAAACGGAAAGTTTTATATTTGCCATATAATAAGTAAAAACAAGACTTGGTACAACTTGGCTTTGATTGTGATATTTAGAGACTACAACACTAGCAAGTTTATAGCAGGTATGTAAAGATGAAAACACATGAACAGAGAAGCAGTGATGTTTGCCATAGATCGATTTTGATGTTTGTAGTTGTCTGAGGCTGGGGAAAACACAGTGACAATGAGATTTCAAATCTAAAGATATCAAGTTACAGTAAAAACTGCAACCTACAGAAATAACGATACCTTTCCATAACTGCTGGTATAGGTTTACTTCTCTGTCTTGTAAAATGATAGCTTACTTTTGGTATTAATATACCTGCATTAGAGAACTGGCTAAATTTTCGAATTTTTTTAGAAATCAGTAGAATGTTACTACAATGTGTAAGTCATTTTTAAAATAAGTTGAACTTTACAGGACTCTATCTCAGATGTAAAATTAAATTTCATGTGTAAAAATAAATGTTGAGGTTTGAATGCCAGTGTCTCTTACATGCAGAAGACATATTCTTAGATTTATTCCAAATCAGTAAAGTGAGTAAAATGGTGCTAAAGTTGACAGCTATCTGAAAATATTGCTGCTGTGTGGATTTTAAGATAAGAGCTCTCATTTTGAATTTTAGTCCCTTCTTTTGCAGTCTTAAACAAGTGTTGTTTATCCACATGGTATAAATGAACTTTTGTTTCTTTTCTTTCTCTTTTCACCATTTTACCAATGTCCTATTTTTCTGTATCTCTGCTATTAGTAAATGAGAAGCAAGTTTATTTTTTAAGTTATAGCTAGTATTGCAACAACATAAAGCTTAAGAGAGGGATTTGAAGAAATTGATGCTTGCATATAAGAAATATGTCATAAGGGGAACAGTTAAAATTTAATTTATGGCATGTTTATAATGGTAAAATGAGTTTATAGTACAGATTATTCTTGAAGTGACATCATCAGGAAATCAATGTTACTGAAATGTTACTCAGAACTTGGAAGATGGCAGGTATGATATTTAGTCTACATATAAAAGACCAAATTTGTAATGAGAAAAACAGAGAAGACATAAAAGCAAAATAAACCAACTCAGGGTAAACGAAAAGGTATATTCCAATAGTAAGAAGAGTGCTCCTAATTTTAGCAAGATTTGTTCCAGAATGGAGCAGGAATATGGGAGTAGGTGAAAATGAAATGCCTAAGCACTTTATGTAGTGAATGCACAGAATAAAGTTTTGACAAAACCATGATAATGCTGAAGTCATAGAGCTGCAAAACGGAGTGTAATGTCCTGTTTCAAGACAGGACTTGGAATGGATGCAATAGTTTCAGTTAGTCTGCTTCCTATTCCTAATCCATGACCATTCAGAATGTATACAATTATGGCAATTTAGAGGGAGATGAAGAATTTTACGTTTTTGTTACTGGAAAGAGCAAAACAAGTACCTGCATCTCTTTTGGTGCTGGAATCCTCTCGTCCTCATAAGTTGACAGATACAGGAATTGGACTCTAGGTGTTTGTATGCTAACCAAAGTTCAGCTCATTGACCCCAGGGGATGAGACTTCTAATGAGTATCTGTGAAACTACTGTCTCTAGCATTTACTTGTACTTTTAGTTGTTAAAAAGCATTTCCAAATCTTTAACATTCAAAATTAATGTTGGACAAAATCAGGATGCAAGCATTTTTTCCCCTTTAAATTTCAATAAAAAACCTATATCTGGAGATAAAGGGAAATTGTGGAAACTGTGGCAAAAGATGGTAAAATTATCATTTTGAGGCCACATTTCCCAGACAGAAAGAAAAATGAGTTAAAATGCAAGGTCAGACTGGTTGGACCACAAGTTAACCACTCCACCATCAGTGTGACTTTGGTCAAGTCATTCCATTTCTTTGTAACAATTTTTCCTTTTCTGTGAAATCAGGATGATTGTGTATTTAATATACGGTATCTTGCAATAATTATCCAAATATGGCTGACATTTACATTGATGCTTGGTTTACCAAAATTTGTAAAAATATAATATCTAAGAATTTGAATTTTTTGAATTTTTTATCTCCATTTCACAAATGGAACTAAGCCTTAACAACTTCTTGTAACTTCTTAAGATCAGGAAGTTTTTTTTTTTTTTTTCCAGGCTGAAACATGATTTCATTTGAAACTTTGTTCCCATCTTATCCAGTCTGCCTCTACAAGATCAGATTTAAATTTCAATGTGTCTGGACTTAAAGTATGGAAGAAGGACAAAATAGTAGATATTTTACAACTTTAAATATTGCAGACTATAGCTCTCAATTCATTTGATGTATGATAACTTCTATAAATCTGCATTATACACTATTTTGGTCTTTCACTATTTTTGACCTGCAACTTTTAAATGTGTCATAACAAAAAAAAAATGTGATTGTCTTATTGCGATTTTGCAAAAATATACTGAAAATATATCTTTCCTGAGTACATTAATTTAAATTCTCCCTTACTTAGTATTATAGTCACATTTAAACAACAATGCAGTTACACTCATAATTCAGAAAGCACAGAAGGTGAAATGAGTGCAACTGGAAAAAAATGCTTAAGAAGCCAGAGAGCAGGCATACTCTAGCCAAGTTCAAAATGTACATGGATCTGTTCCAGATATTGCACAGTAGCAACACAAAAAAAAACCCAACATATTGCATTAACACATGAGCATGAAAATGCCATAACCTATTCATGGGAGACAGGTGTTAAATTATAGAAGTGTGTATTGTTCATATGGTATTTATGTCTTTCAAGTTTGTTTGACATTCCAGGAACAATGTAACTGGGATTCATGAATAAAATTGGACTCATTTTCTTTTATTTTTCTTCTGTGTACTTTTTTTTTCATATTCTTTCTTTTGGGATAAGCTCAGGTAAATTCATCTCTGAATCTTATGGACATATACACTAGTTAATCACAGGAACACCAATTAACTAGGTGAAACTCTTTTTCCTTTATGTATTATGCTATACTTTTTCTGATTCCTGAGAATTCAGATGCAGTCATCCAGTCAGAGACTTTGAAATGAAATGACCATGTTGCTCACAGAAAGCAGAAACTGATAAAAAAAAAAAAGACAAATCTTGGAAGAGCAAAAACTGAAGAAAAATGAATAAATAAAATGCTCTTCCTGAGGGAACATCCGAGACAGTTCGGTGTGATAATTCATAACACAGTCTACTTGATAGAATAGAAAGAAAGGTGTGGGTAAAGTGTGAGTTGATGTATTAAATACTTTTTAAAAAAAGTTTCTTTTTTTTTTCTTGCTAATGGAATAGTTAAGAATATTAACAAAATTAGCCACATAAATTTATTGAATGTCTCTTCTCCTCTATGCAGCAGAGTTACATTTTTTTATTTATCCAGTTTTCACAGGAAGTGAATGAATTTTATCAGAAATATGGACTGGAGGAGTTGTATTATTAGAAAAATATGTATATACAAATGTATAGTATATATATATTTGTATACATATATAGTATATATATATTTGTGTATATATATATATTTGTATACATATATATAGTATATATATATACTATACATTTGTATATACATATTTTTCTAATAATACAACTAATAATATATATTTGTATATATATATATAATATATATATACTATACATTTGTGCTATTGATGGAAGTTTAGGGTAGAGGAATTTTAATTAGTAGAACATACATATGCATGTACATATATGTCTATCTATCTATCTATCTATCTATCTATCTATCTATCTATCTATCTATCTATCTATCTATCTATCTATCTATCTATATGCATGTGTTAATGATGGAAATTTAGAGTAGAAAATGGGGAAGGCAATTTTGTAAGGCCAGAAGCCAGATGTGGATACACAAATTGCTTAAATAATTATAATTAATAAAGTACTTATGGAAGTTCTACAAGGATGGAAACCAGATAGGGCCATGGAAACTTGTGGGTCATTACTATTATTTACAGATTAACGAAACTAACAGAGACTGATTGTACAACAGATAAAATTTTACAAAAGAATGACTCTCATCAAAGAACATTATCTCAGAATACCTCAACTGGTAAAATGTAGCCCCTTGCCTGCCTATGTCCATGTAGGGATTTTTTCCCTTAATATGCTTACCCCTTTAACACAGTTTTTTGCCTTTTAAAAACTGAACATGTGCATCTATACAGACTTCTCCATTTTCTCCTTTTCCTTTTTACAATAAACTTGTTATGTGCCATTACAAGAGGAACTCTGATAAAAATCACTTATCATTATGTGTATATATCACATCTTTTCCATGCATTCATCTTTTTGGGGCATTTGAGTTGTTTCCATGTCATTGCAATTATAAATAGTGCTGCAATAAACATCCGAGTACAAGTGTCCCTTTGTGTAAGTATTGAGGTTTCCCTTGGGTAGATTCCCAGAAGAGTGATTGCTGGGTCAAATGGTAGTTCCATTTTCTTTAGTTTGAGGGTCCTCCAAACAGCTTTCCATAGTGACTGAACCAGTTTACATTCCCACCAGCAATGTAAGAGTGTTCCTTTTCTTTCTCTTCACATTCATGCCAGCACCTGTTGTTTCCCGTTTTGTTTTGTTTTTGTTTTTGTTTTTTTTATGTGGGCCATTTTTACTCATTGTGGCTTTGATTTGCATTTCCCAGATTGCTACTGACATTGAGCATTTTTTCATGTGCCTGTTGGCCATTTGTATGTCCTCTTTGGAGAGGTGTGTTTTTGCTTTGTTTTTATTAAGTTGTGTGAAATTTTTGTATAGAGCCAAAGATTTTTTTCCCACTTGGTTTGTTGTTGTGTTTGTTTTTTTTTTGTCTGTTGTCTCTTATGCTGTTCAGAAGCTTTTTAGTTTGTAATCCCAGCGGTTTATGTGTTCCTTCATTTTGTTGGCCACTGTAGATGTGTCCAGAAATGGATTTCTGAAGTGTAATCCATGGAGGATTTTGCCCAAGTTTTCCTCTATATATTTTATTGTTTCAGGTTTTATATCCAAGTCTTTCATCCATTTTGCATTGGTTTTTGTCAATTAAAAATGACAACTTTGATTAATTTGAGGTAACATGGATGGACCTAGAAGAAATCATAGTAGCAGAAATAAGTAAAAAAGAAAAAGAAAGAAACCAAATGGTTTACTAATATATGGAATATAGGAAAAACAAAGAAAAAGCCAGGAGGAAAAGTCAAGACAAGCTAACAACCAAACTACACAACTGGGGAGAGGGGATGAGTGGGAGTGGTCAGGGAGGGTAGGTGGTGAGTGAACCCCAGGGAACACAAAGATGTGAAATAGGTATGTGTGTGTGTGTGTATACATATATACATTATTTTGAAAAATCACTTATCAGAGAGAACCAAGGATCCCACTCCCCAAAGTCCAGTACTAATGAAAATGATAATGATTTGGGATCATCTAGTAATGACAGTAATAGACAGTGAGGCTATATAGACTTTAATCACAATGCCTAGTGTTCAGAACAATGTTTAAACTATCGCAATATCATTCGTGGAAAGCTTTAAACTCCACTAAACTAGCAATCATGATTTAAGCATTTACCTTTTCCAAATAATAAAACAGTAAGTCACAAAACAGATTAATTTTCTATTTTTTCAAAGTATTTGCCTGCTTCATACAATCACTTAGAACTTTCTTGAATATGTTAAGATTCACAAGAAATAAAGAGAAGTATAGTCCTTGTTTACAAGCATATGAGAAGCTTAATTGGAAGAGACAACATATGGAAACATATGTAAGGAAATAGCATATATTTGTATCAATAAAATATATGTGTGCAGACATATGTATGAAATAGATCTGTGTAATTAACAGTTTCAAGAGATAAAGCACTGACTAATACTACTGGAGAAATAAGTTATAACAATATTTGAAGGAGAAAGACCAATATCTGAAATAAATAAACATGAATAAAAAAAGACAAATGAACCAAATGAAAAACTTGGTTTCATTTAGATGTAGGGAATCTACATTAATTTTAAGGTGGAAAGAGAGAAAAAATAGAGACTGGAAAAGACAGGATATCAGGAGAACATGAGAAAAGGCTTATGTTCTAAAAATATTGAAAAAGTACATCTTGTCACATTTGGAAGAAAAATGCAGCAGCATAAAGGAAGAGTCTTAATGTGGCTAAAGTTTAAATTTCAAATACACATTTGGAGACTTTCCATTTTAGAACTACACAAACTGAGCTAACATGGAACCTTTAAACTGAAAACACAGAAATTATACATAAATAATAGATATGGTTGCTAAAACTTCAAATAGGCTCACAAGAAATAAAATTATATCTTAAACATCTCGGAAATACAGAGCACACTGAACGTTTTGGTGACATACTGATTGTGGTTTGGGTGGTATTAGATAAAGGTAATCAATTTGTCCCCAAATACATGCCACAGACTAAAGGTTTTGATTTTGATGCATACAAAAAGCATGAGTGCTAGCCCTTTGATTTTTAACAAAATGAAAAATCAAAACATTATAGGCACCAGCCCCTTGAGCGTATGCCGCCTTAGAGAAACAGGGAAATGCACACTCACTCTTAAAGAGAGAGAATACGATTTTGTTTGATTGTTTTGTCACTTGTGCAAGGTGTGTGGGGGGGGAGGGAATCTTTCCTTAATAGGAAAACACACACACACACGAACACACGCACACACAAATATATATATGTCTGTGTGTGATTTGTCTCACAGGGGAAAATAAGAATGCAGTACGCTCCTGATGTCTCCTGTTACTGGGACGGCTGACTGAGAGAAGCCCATCTTTTTCACTCTAGTCAGAGCACTAAGGGGACTGTCATGACTGAATAGCCTGAGGCAACCAGCACCAGTGAAAAGAAGCAGGGGATCACAGAAGAACCACAAAGGGTTACAAGTCCACACTGCCTCGAAGCAAATATGCAAAGACAATAATGTACAAAAGAAATAGTATTCAGCCTTAAAAAGGAAGGAAGTTTTGTTATGTGAGACACAATGAATGAATCTGGGGGACTTTATGATGAATGAAATAAGCCAGACACAAAAAGGCAAATATTCAGTGATACAGATTTTATACGTGGAATGTAAGAAAAGGGGCTTATTACAACTGTAGAACTGTGGTTGTCAGGAACTGAAGACTGAGGACAAAGTGAATTACTGTCAAAGTGCACTAAGTTTTAATTGTGTTAGGGAGTGAGTTCTGGAGATCTAAATTGTCAAGATAATGATCGTGTATAGCTGAATTTTTAAGAGAGAAAATTTTAAGTGGCCTCAGAACAAAAAAGATAATTATGAGGTGATCAATATGCTAATTGGTTTGATTATAGTATACTTTTACAATGTATGCCCATATCAAAACATTACATTATATATTTAAAAAATATAGCTATTTATTTATGTATTAAACCTGAAAATAGAGGAAGATAGTAGAGAAGAAAAAATCCAGCATCTATCATGCATGGTTTTTGAGGCCAGCCCTCTGTGCATGTATGAATAAAATGTATGAATTGTATGTGTGTACATATATACAATTTCTGTGTATATATAAAATCCGAAAAACTAGATATTTGCCAGAAAACTAACAATTGAATTATGCATATCAAGTACTAGACAAAGATGACAACAATGAGGCAAATATATTACAGATTCAGAAAGTTGTGAAACAGTATCCCTTATAATCAGAGATGAAAAAATATTCAATAAAATACTGAAATTGGGTGCAAAAAGGGCAGAAGCCACCAACCAACAAGCCACATTTAAAATGTGACTTCTGCCACCCAGGTTCCCTTGGGTTCCTATCATCCTTGCATAGCAGTTGCCACTCAAATGCAGTTTAACAGCAAGGTTTTTACAAGGGAATATTAACAGGGAAAACAAAAGTCCTGAAAGCCACAAGTAGCCAGTTATCTTACCCTAGTCACCATTTAGTTCAAAAGTCCCAAATATATACCCATGATGGTGCCCCTTTACCTCTCCAAACCTCAGAGGCAGGCACTCAGCCAAGTCCAGTCTTTCTCTAGTGCCTTCTCTTTGCTTCTTCTCTCTCCAGTGTTCTAAGCTGCTCCACTTCTCCAAGGCTCTTCAAAATTTTCCCACAATTGCTGATGCACAAATCAGCTTTCTAAATCTCTGCCCATGTCCAGGTACCAGCTTATTATGCCACCATGCCGTGGTGCCAAACTCTCCACACCGGCTACTATTCTAGAGGCCACCATGGCTCCTTGCCACCACCAGCTCACTCTTCCAGGGGCTTCTGCCCAGCTTGGTCACTTGGGCTATTCTTTAACTGCCTGCATGTCTCGCCTCTGGCCAAAAATATGTCTTTCCAAAAGTCTGTCCCTCTAGTCTCTGCTCCTTTCCTTTTCATCTCTCTTTTTTTTCTCCTAAAAGCCAAAGGCTCTAATTTCCCTCTACACACCCTCTATGTGATACGTTTTCTCTTCCCCACCTGGTATTTGTTACAAGTTACAGTACCCTTCCTGTTTAGGCCTATTTCACCTCTGTGATTTTCAGACACAGCTAATGGCATCAGTGGCTGAATTTTAATACTGTCCATATTGGGGTCCCGGTTTCAATACTGCATAAAAGGGTGCAAAAATTGCAGAAGTCACCAATCAACAAGCCCATGTTGAGGTCCCGGCTTCAGTATTAGTAAATAAAATTGAGCAATGTATAAAAGAATTGTATTGTATTGAGTTTTCTGAGAGGTGGGTGCCATGGGAGCATCAAGCACGCAAATATCTTATTAGAGAAATGCCTATATAAATGAAAATAGAGAACCAGAGTAAATGAGGCTACTGAGAGGGTGTCTTGTGTCTGACTCTAAGTGAGGAAAAGGAAAGTGGTTGAAAAGAAACACCTCAGAAACAAGCCATAAAGAAAAAGGCAGAAACCAAATGGTCACTAATGTAAGGGATATAGTGAAAAAAAATAAATAAATAAAAGCCTTGAGGAAAGTCAAAACAAGCTAAGCACCAAAATGAAACGCACAACTATGAACAGGAGGGAAAGGGGGGAAAGGGAGGGGAGGGAGGGGCAAACCCTTGAGATTACAAAGTTGTGAAATTTATATATAAATTTAAAAAAATAATTATAAAAAAATAAATAAATAAAAAAAATAAAAGGACCAAATAATTTCTCAAAAAAAAAAAAAAAAAAAAAAAAAAAAGAAACACCTCAGATTGTCATGCTGGATCTCAGGTAGAGATGGCAAAGCTATTGGAGAAAACTGAGACAGTGTCAAATGACCCTTGGCTCCTAGAGTCAGGGTCATCTTAATATCCCCACTGTAATCAGTCACTGAGTCAGAGCAGTCAGTTGATGACATGATCTTGGCACAAATACCACCCAAAATTTCAAATTTCAGAGAAGCTGTGGTAATTATTATAGGAAATTCAGGAGGTGCATTATCACTTCTTTCATGAGTCAAGCATTGTTACCAAGCAGAATTCAAAGTTGGTTTAACAAAAGCAAATTGCCATTCACTATATTGACAAAATAAATTTAACATTAAAAACCAATCAGTGCAAATCATCATGTGAATGGAAAATAAAACAGCATTTAAAACATTATTTTAACAACGCGTTTAAGAACTAGAAAAAAATATCCCTTTGTCTATAGACAATAAAATGGATAAGTAAAATGAACTCTGTTACTTCAGAGGAATAGTAGCAATGAAAAGAGCTAAGAATTACTATTGCATCAAAGGGAACTAATCTCACAATAAGATTGAGGAGAAAAATAAGATGCCAAAGCATTACATGCACATATATACATTTCATAAAATGAGCTATTTCATAAAAAAAATCTTAAAATGAAATTAGATAATATATTGCTTAGAAATATATTCTACGTAATTCAAATGAAGATTCAAATTAAAAGTTAGTAAGGGAATTATAAAAACCAAATTCAAGTCAGAGTTGCTTTTCAGGGAAAGGAAGTTATATGATATTTATAATCTAGAGACCCTGTAATACAACACATACAATTATTTCCCAATTTTAATTAATCCTATAAACAGTATGTGTAATAGGCTTTATAAAGCTCAATAAAATTATTCTAAAATATGGATATTTTACTATATTGGAATTGCATTATTTTTCACTGTAACAATAGCTTTTTTATGTAGTCTCTAATTATATAAAGATAGCACTAATTGTGAAATAATTGTAATTATGCAAAAGTATAAAGAAAAAAGGAAACAACAATTGAAATTTCAACACTTTGAGAACACAATCCTAAGTGTTTGGGGACTGTACTTGAACTCCTCTCTTTATAAACATGCACTTGCTCTTTTTTAGAAAGAGATAATTGTCTTCATTATTCTTTGCCTGGTGGACACTTGTTGCGGGTCAGGGCACTTAGAAATGCAGCATCAGTCTCCACTGTCTAGTTGACTGTATTTGTCCCTGAGAAAATATTTTAGACCCAACATCTGTAACATTGAATAAATACTTACTTAATGCATATCTGTTTCAAAACACTCACGAGTCTGCTGTTTAAAGGAAGAAAACAGATTTACATATTGGCCAGGAGGTTTAAACATGGGTTCTCTGAAAGAACCAGCAGTAGTGAATTCCAATGCTGGGGACATTCCATTGAAAATGCCCTGCTCCTGGGTAAATAAATTGAAATTCATGAGCTATAAACAGGAGCTTATCTTCATAGCCCCATGGGAGGAAAATGAAGGGAAAGTAATGGAGGGGTAATGATCAGAACAGAACAGTGGTAGTAGAAAAACAGAAAATATGTACTACATTTTCTTTCCCTCAGCCTAAAGTGTGTGTGTGTGTGTGTGTGTGTGAGTTGTGTGTATGCATGAAAGTGTGATCATTCTACTTTCTTCAACTTAAAATAAATGATGTATCTATTCTCATCTGAATTGTTAAGAGATAAAGGGGATACAGAATCCAGAGAATTAGGAATCTGGTCAAAAAAAGTTTTGTGATTTATGTCAAGACTCCAACTACGCATATACTCATTGAATTGGGGTTTTTGTTTTCTGTGGGTATATAAATAGGACTGAGATATTATAGAAGTTCATTCCAAGAGTGGTTTAGTGACAACTAAGAGAGAAGTGTGAATATACTTTCCTCACTTCTCTGCCTTTTACACTTTCTGTGCATCACTGATGCTAGGTGGTGATAGAGGTTCAATACATCACACTTCCACTATCCCTGCAGACACTAGGAGTCCCCCACTACTTTTGCCACGTAAGGAATGGAGAATCAGCATTACTGCAGGTCCTGTTGGAAAGCAATTAGAAAGCAAATTAGAGCTCGTATGGATTCTGTTGCCTGGGAGTTAGATAACCAACTTCCAACTTGTTAAGTGCTGTGATAGGAGGGGAAATGGGCAGTGGACAGATGATCTATGTACATAGGACCACAAACAATAACACAGCAGCTGATTTCCATTTGAATAGAAGGTGCATTTGTTGTAGAGAACTCAACTTCTGAGCTCCACCTATTTAGGAACAGACTAGTTAATGTAAAAAACTGGGAGTAGAGTTGTGAGAAAAGATGAACAGTTAAAGACTGTGGGCTATTAGAAGGATGGCTGGTAGCAACTTTAAGGTAAATTAGTAGGCCTTTTACAGGGTCTGGCAAGGAAAAAAAAAAGGTGGCTAAGAGAATGTTTTATGAGTAATTAACTAGGGAAGACTAATGGCTAAATTACAATAAAACTTGGGTAAGACATTAGCTTTTGTGAGATAATGGTGGCCAGGGGTTTTACTTACACATTTGTTGGTAACTCTTAAGGAATGTTTTTAAGGTAAACATTGGAAGAATGAAGAAGCTGCTTTTTGCGTTTTGGATGTTTGTTATGTTACTCCTGTCTTCAGTGTTCTGAAGCTAGATAAGATAGTGAAATGAAGTTTTTCTCATTTACATCATGAGTCCAGTCCGGTCTCAGCTAGCAGCCTCTGGCAAACAATAACAGAGCAGTTGATTTCCATTGGATAGAAGATGCAATTGTTGTAGAGCACTCAACTTCTGAGCTCTACCTACTTAGGAATAGACTAGCTCTTGAGGTGTTTGGTCAGTGTCATATTGGGTGCACACATCTATGCTCCCACATGCAGGTAAGTGGGGTGGAAGGTCACTCTTCTTAGGCCCATAAAAGAAAGGTACATTTTTTTTCCTTCAGTGTTAGGCTGAATGAGGGTGAGTCCTGACAAATGGTTTACTGTCATTACATCATTCCTGATGTCATTCCAAAGTTTTGCACATTTTCCACATTTGAAGCTATTACAATTTAGAAACTTCTTCAATGGTCTGTTAAAGATATGTGGGAGGTAAAAAGGAAAAAAGGTACTTAACTTTCTTTTGTTCCTAAGTCTTAAGGTGTTTAGAATTTTAATCTTCTTTGCATCTTGATAAAGCCTTTCTGCATTTGTTGTATTATGCCCAGGCCTTTTTTTATCTTCTGTTTCAGTTATATGCAGAAGACTTACTTTTTCTTGGCAGATCTGCAATTCCTTTAATATATTGACATTGTATACAGTGTGATGAGACTGAAAAATTTATTTATTCCAATAGTTCATATTGCTTTGGATTTCCTAAATTCAATTTTAATTTTTTAGATAACAAGTGTTATTCCTTCCTTCCAATCTATATTATTTTATTTATTGTGCCTAACTTTTCGGTCTCCAGTGTAATAAAAGTGATTAAAGGTGGTAATAATGATTGTCCTTGTTTGTTTCCAATCAGAGACTATGTAACAATATTTCACCATTAAATACGGTGTTCATCTTAATTTGTGGTAACTATAACTCTTTTACATTACTAATTGGTAAGTTTTTCTATCAGGCATGCTATTTTTCATAACCATTCTTTATTAACAGTGAAATAAATAGATGTTCAGGGATTTTACCTGTCATTTCTTTATTAAAGTACTATTAATGTGCAAAAATATTTACCAGTGCAATGTAGAAAATTTGTTGAATTTCAGTAATCACATAAAATCAAGTAACAACCACTACCATAAAAGAATATTTACTACATTAGTCTTTCAGTTTTTAATATTCTACTAGGTATGCACTAACAATTCTTTGTTTGCATATGCATTTATTTGATGTTATATATAGTAGAGCATCTTTTTGTATGTTTATTTGCCATCTTAGTGTCTTAAAACCTTTTATTAATTATTAAAATTCTTCATTTTGGGGAACCTTCCTTTTGCACATAGTCTATTGCAAATATTTCTCTCAGGATGTGGCATATGCTCTAATATTTTGATGTTGTCTTTCAATAGAGCAAGAGTTTTGTTAATATATTGAAGTTCAGTCATTCAGTTATTTCTTTCATGGATCTTGTCTTTGATGTTTTATCTAAAATGTAATTGTCACACACAAGGACACTTTGGTTATCTCCAGCATTGTCTTCTGATTTTTTTCATAGCTTTGTATTTTATTTTTAGATCTGCAATATATTTTGTATACATTTTTGTACACGTAGTAAAGTTTGTATCTAAATTAGTTTTTTTTTTTTCCAACATGAGGATTCCAGTGTTTCAGGACCATTTGTTGAAAATATTCATTTTGCACTGTTGTTTCACCTTTGCCACTTAAAGGAATAAAATAAAATAAAAACAAAAACTTACTAAGTTTCTGGCCTTTTTATTAATTTTCATTAATCTATTTGTCCGTTAGTCTTTTGCCAATACTGTGCTATCCCTAAAACTTCACTTTTATAATAAGTTTTGAAATTGGGTAGCATAAGCTCATTTATTCTCCACCTTTAGTATTGTGCTTGCTATTTTTGGTCTCTTGCTTTTCATATAAACTTTAGGATCAGTTTGCCCATGCTGGGATTTTGATTGGGTTTGCATTATATAAATCAAGGTGGGAAATCTTGACAATATTGAGTTTCTTATTACTTTGGAATATATCTTCATTTATTTACATCTTTAGTTTTATTTTTCAGAGTATTAGAGTTTTCCTTATATAATTCTTATGCATGTTTTTTAGACTTATGCAAAACTGTTTCATTTTGGGGGGATAGTGATGCAAATATATTTTATTTTTATATCTGCAGTATATTTTGTATAATTTTTTGTATATGTAGTAAAGTTTGTATCTAAATTAGTTTTTTTTTTTCAACATGTGGAATCCAGTGTTTCAGGATCATTTGTTGAAAAGATTTGCTTTGCACTATTGTTTCGCCTTTGCCACTTAAAAAATAAAATAAAATAGCTTTAGATTTTAAATTCCATCTGCTTATTACTGGTAGATGAAAAAAGTAATGGTTTTTATATTAAACTTGTTTTCTATATTCTTTCTATAATCATATATCTTTCAGGAAATATTTTTTGCCTACTCTTTTAGACTTGCTGCATACACAAAAATGTCATCTGTAAATAAATGAAAGCTTATGTGTTCCTTCTCCATCTGCACACTGTTTACTTCTCTTTCTTGCCCTATTGGGTTAGCAAGAACAATGATGAAAGGAGTCATGAGAGGGGACACCCCTATCTTACTTGATCTTAGTAAGGGATCTTTGAGTTTTTCAACAGTAAGTGTCATGTTAACTTTAAGGTTTATGTAGATTGTCTATATAACTTTCAAAAGTTCTCCACCATTTCTAGTTTACTGAGATTATTTTTTATCCTGAACGGGTTTTGGATTTTGTCCAGTGGCTTTTATGTATCCTTTGATGTGGTCATTTATTTTTCCTTTTTTTGGTCTGTTAATGTATTGGGTTATATTAATTGATTTTTGAATATTCAGTTGAATTTTACTGTACCACTATTTTGCCTGGCAGTCATTCAAGGCCATTTGTGGATGAAGGTTTTTCACTTTCCCCAAATGAATCCCTATTTTCCCTCAAGGTTGACATAAAGTTTGAATATTAAAGATAATGACAATTAGGTAAAACATTCAAGCTTCTTAACCATGTTGGTCTAGAAATGATACCCACTATTATATTTCCAAGTCACTTGGGAATCTAAATACCTATGAATAACTGTTTTCCCTATAGCATAATCCCATTCACTCAGAGCCTTGACAACTCAAAGTTTCCCCTAATTATTGCTTTTAATTAAGCTTGTATTCTCTATGTTAATCTTCTCCATTAGATCTGGAAGGAATTCCTTCTCTTTATGTAATCAACAAGAACAGAAAAACAAAAATAATTTTGCAGCACCCCTCTCATCATACACAGTGGTACAACATGAATACAATACAGACAATAAATTTCAGTATAAAAATGATGGATGAGACAAACAGCTGTCAATGATTCACAGTGATGATGGAATTATATAGAAAATATCCTAGAAGGGTGAAAGTGCCTTGAGAAGTATCTAATTCTGTTCTCTGAGAGCAATTCCCTTGCTTTTATTCTTAGACCCTTGCTCCCAACCTTTAGGAGCACCATCTAGTTATTATTTTTCTTGATTACATCTAAAGTGAGTGTTTTGGAAATATAGAACTTTTGCAGCCTGCCTTCTGCTCTTTGATGTTTTTAGGCCAGGGTACTGTTTTAAGTCTCAAGCACTCAAATAATTGTTCAAACAGATAACCTATATTCTTAGCATTTTCTTTTCTTCAGAATCACAGCAGGCTTCTGCTTTACTTTCTTGCAGGCAAGCCTTGGTATCACAAGCAAATCTCAGATTGTTGAGTTGGCACAGTTCTCTCATGTACTTTTTTTCTTGGTTTCCTTAGTACTATGTCTCCTTCTCAGTTTACACAAGTGTCATGGCTGTCCCTGAAATCATGGTGCCACTTTGGTCCTTATTCTCCACAGTCCTGACTTCTAAATAATAATAATAGGTAGCAAGGTTTAATGGCCATAGCTTTGTTGCAGGGAAAATAGCGTGGCCTTTTCAGCTTTGATCATAAAAAATATTTCAACTTCTCAAATCTACTCCCACAATAGGGAATAGAGTTAAACAAAAAATGTCCATGTGCTGAGGAATCTCAAAAGTGAAAATTTTCGCTACATTTGTATATTGCATAATTTTAGATTTATACATAAAATCAAATATAACCACTGTTCTTCATTACCATTCTAGTATCCATTTACAGTTGGTAATTCTTCCTATTCAGTCATTCTATCTACCATTTATCCCAAGTCTGGTTCAATGCATATAGACATAACCATCACATATTCTTCATGAGAAAAAACCAAACAGACTGAGTAAGTACAAACTCCACTTTTGTATAATTTGATACAATTCATTTTTCCATGGGAAGCACTCTGTTTCACTGATGTTTTGCTGTATACATCTAAAATCTCTTCTAGTTTCAATGGAAATTATAGTAACAAAAATTTTAAAGCTTGAATACTTTTCCAGTTTCATGTATCTTAGATGCTTTTCCAGAGCCAGATAATATTTATTTAAAAATAAAAACCTGACATGTAGCAGGAAATTCTGGGGTTGTGATAAGGAAGCTAAGTATAGACCAATTAGGTTTGTTTGGCCATCTTTTCTTTGATTTAAGCATCCCAAGGGCAGCTTATGAACCTTTACAGAGTATTACATTAAGGCTGCTGTGCTGTAATTGCAACCTATATAATTTGACCACTAACATATCTATAGAAATGTTTGTTGTTTTTTTTTTTTAAGAGGAACATAACTTTTTATTTCACTGAATGCATCTCTGCCTAATTGTGCTGTTCCAATTGTTATTGAATATTTAATAATATGCATTTTATTCCAATGTATTTTTTTTTCCATTTCTAAATGAATTGTCCCCGGGCACCAGAAGCATAAATGTGTCAGTGACTGACTTTGTTTATAGCACATAAAATAAAAAAGTGCCTTGACAAATATTGGGTCAATTTATATTGTACTGCTAGGTCACCAATTTAAGTTTTAAATGCAGTATAAAATAAAAGAGCTTCAAGAAAATAATTCACATATAGTGAGATCATGCACATTCCCAAAGTGGTTTTTCCTTAATAAAAAGGTTTTAACAGATTCATTTTTTTGAATAGAATTTTGGGTTTACTTGTCTAAACAAATAGTGGGAAGTTATAGACTACACAGTTCAAGACACCTGCCTGGATGCCGAGTAACGAGAACCCTTGAAAGAAAAACCTATCAAAGGAAGCAGACAAATTCTATTTGTTTTAGAAGTAGCACTTTGAATCTTGCACTATCTAGGGAATATTCTAGTGCTTATAAATATCCTGAAAATAGAAGACCTGAAAGTTTGTCAGGTTTTGAATTTTAAGGGGTCACATGCTACTGTCTCATCAAGGAAATAAAATCAAAGAAAAGACAAAAATTGTATATATACAGACATCATTTGCATAAGCTTAACAAACTCAGATATACTAAGAAAATTTCATATATTTAAACTAGAAACTTCAAGACACAAAGTAAATACATTTGATTTGCTTTTTAATATAAATATTTCCTTCTTAGGTTTCTCCCTTTAAACACCCTGTTCTATTCAGAAGCCACCTCAAACCACTTACAAACCCATTTTCAGAACATTATGCAATAATAAAAGTTTCAAAATCTTTCTGTCATGTACTATGGAATTATACTGATATGTAAATGGTCAGTCTACTTTAGTCTTAGACAGAGGATTTATGTCATTTATAAATCTGAAAAAAGATTATATATAAATTGTTTTGTGGAAATTATTTTAATGTACATAATAAATACAATTTATTGATGTTCAGTAAAATTTCTGTGAAATATATGGAATTTCACTTTAAAAACTGGTAAAAAGTGGAATTTTTTAGGAGAGTGAAAAGGTGAATGGGGGAGAGAGTTCATCTATTTACTTTTTACTAACTCTAAAATTATTTATTATTCCTAGGATTTTGTATAATCTATTGTATCTTTCTCACCGAGATTAATGACATGAAAAAGTCAATTTGTTTTTAACATGATTACATTTTTTTGTGACATTGATTTTTCCTCTCAATTTTTTGGAAACATTCTCAAATTTACAGAAAATTCGTATGGTACAAAGAACAACCCCCCCGCCCCCAACAACCACCATAGAAAAGAAAGCTCCTGACCTCTTGCCTATCACCCCACAGTGCTATAGAGTGTATTTTCTAGAAATAAGGATATTCTCCTACATATACAATCTCTTTGCAACCTTTTCAATCAATTATCAAAATCAGGATATTATCACTGACATATATCTATATCTATATCTATCTATACATATATATATTCATCTAGATGTCAGATTTGTTTTGTTACTTTTTAGCAAAATTGATATGTAAAATTATCTAACTTTTCATTCTACAAAATTATTTGACATTTGGATTTATTGTGAAATATAATAAATCTAATTAACATTTGTTAGTTTAACTAGTTACAAATATATAGTTACAAATTGTTTTTCTTGCATATGATAACTAAGAACCATTCACATAGCAACTATTGAATATGAAATACAGTGTTATTAACTATAATTATCATGCTGTACATAAAAATTATTTTATAACTGGAAGTTTACCCCATAGCCCCCTTCACCCTATCACCCCTCACCTCCCACTGCCTCTGTTTTCATTTGTAGATTTTACCTTTATGTGAAGTCATACAGTATTTGGTGACTAATTTCACTTAGTCTAATGCCCTTGAGGCTCATCCATTATTGTCACAAATGTCAAGATTTCACCCTTCCTTTATGGTTGAATTTTATATTATTGATCATTTAATTTTCTTTGTATCCATTCTCAGTGGACACTAAAGTTGTTTCTATGTCCTGACTATTGTTAATAATGCTACAATTAACATGAGTGCAGATATCCTTTTGAATTTGTGTTTTTATTTTCTTCAGATAAATACTCAGAAGTGGGATTACTGGATCATACCATAGTTCTTTTTCTTTATATTTTGAGCAACTGCCATACTGTTTCCTACACTGGCTCAACTAATTTATACCCTTACCAATGTGTATGAAAGTTAATTTTTCTTAAAAGCTTTTGCTTTGCAAAGGAGAAGATGAACAGCTGTATCTACATCAAACTGAAAGGCTTCTGTACAGCAAAAAAGACAGCAATCAAAAAGAAGAGACAACCTACTAATGGGAAAAAAAACACAACTGGTAAAGGACTGATATCAATGGTCTATAGAGAGCTCACACAAACTAGCAAGCA
The DNA here is from genome assembly GCA_004024945.1 of Uropsilus gracilis. Lineage (NCBI taxonomy): Eukaryota > Metazoa > Chordata > Mammalia > Eulipotyphla > Talpidae > Uropsilus > Uropsilus gracilis. The sequence continues at coordinate 157,346 of PVHY01000231.1, forward strand.
ACCCAGTCAAAAAGTGGCTTGAAGAGCTGAAAAGACACTTCTCCAAAGAAGGAATGCAAATATCCAATAGGCATATGAAAAACTTTCAACATCACTTATTATTAGGGAAATGCACATCAAAACCACAATGAAATACCACCTCACACTAGTGACACTTACCCATATTAAATACAAAACAAACAAACAAAAAACCTAGAAACAGCAAATATGCTGTTGAGGATGTAGAGGAAATAACCCTCTTAGACTGATGGTGGGATGTATAAAGGTCCAGCTACTATAGAAATCTGTGTGAAAGATCCTTAAAATATTAGAAATGAATCTTCCATAAGACCTAGTTGTTCCTGGGATCTACTCAAGGAACACAAAAACATAATTATAAAGGAAATCTGCACTCCTATGTTTATGGAAGCACTACTTATAAGTAAGATACAGAAGCAACCCAAATGCCCTGAAACAGATAAATGAATCAAGAAGATATACATATAAACAATGGTATACAAGACAGTGATAGAAAAAGATAAATTCACGAAATTTGTGCCAACATATATGGAGCTGGAAGGCTTAAGCTAAGAAAAATAAGTCACAAGGAAAAATAATTATTAGGTTATCTCAGTTATATATGGAATACATAGAAACTGAACAAAGTATCAGAGAAAAGACAATTTTAACCTGACCATACACACTAGACATACAGTGTAGAAAGGGGGGCAAAGGTTAAAAAGGAGAGAGACTAGCACAGCAGACTATGTGATGGGTCATGAGTACTATAGTGGTGGGAGAACCACGGGTACCACACCTGAGGGGAGAAATCAAATGACATCCAAAAATTAACAATGGTGTAAGAAAATACATTCAATAATAAGGAAAGAACTTAAAAAGTAATTTAAAAAACTTTGCTTTGCCTTGGTGTTTGATGTCTTATCTTTCTCAGAAATATGTTTTACAAATATTTTATCCCATTCAGTAGGTTATATTTTCACTTTGTTGATGATTTGAATTGCTGTGCAGTAGCTTTTTAGTTTAATATAGGCCCACTTGTTGATTTTCCTTTTGCTGTCTCTTCTTTTGGCGTCACACCCAAAAATATTGTCGATGCCAGTGTCAAGGAATTTAATATTTATGTTTTATGATGTTTATGTTGTCAGGCCTTAAAGTCAAGACCTTGATCGATTTTGAGTTAAATTTTGCGTTCAGTTTTATTTTTTTTTAACATGTAGCTACCTAATTTTTCCATTGCTTTTATTGGTGTAACTATCCTTTCCCATTATAGGGATTTCCTATATTTATAATAAGAAGCAATACAAATAGAATTGTCTGACTATAATTAAAGGACTTTCATTTTAATATTTTTAGCTTTAACTAATTTAAATCTGAACTGAAAATACTATGTGTGGCTGATGGCTACTATATTGTATAATAGAATACTATGATATCTCTGAGAATCTTAGAAAAATTATATTGAGACATACAGTTAAGTATGATATACTACAAAGATCAATGGATGGGGACTGAAAATAAATTCTGATATACTCCTTAACCAAAATGTAGTTTTGACAAGGTTAGAGGCAGGCTGATGAGGCTCAATTGACAGGTTATGAGATCTATGAAAATACTATTAGTAATAGGTTAAGATGGCTTGGGAGAAATTTAAGAAACACAAGATGGTCAGAAAATAAGGCATAATAAAACATAGAAAACTTTTGGGCATTTATCCATTTTCTGAGCCTTCCTATTTGATACATTGTAGTCATGTCTTTGAAGTTGAATCTCTGAATTAACACCAGATTCTTCTGATATCCAGTACCAAAAACCACCCACATTCAAACTAGATAACAGAAAACATACATATATATATACACAATTATATATTTATATATATACACAATTATTTATTTTTATGTATTATGTTTCCAATAATTTTCTGTTATTGGTAGAAAAAAATCTAATGAAATAAATTATTTTCTTCTTAGTTCATTCCCTTTGTACTGATCATTCTGTTATTCTCCAGATGGTGGAATGCTATTGAACTTATTTCTTTACTCTTATGTTAGTCACTATCACATAATTTAGAACAGCCTTTTGTATTTACCTTTCAGTACTTTAAAATTCTCCCAATCCACAGGATTATTGACTGTCTACTATGAACCAGATGTTGCACTAGTTATTGAAGGGATAAAAAAAATGTGTGTATAATGTAATATGAGCTAGTAAATATTTGTACTTGGTATTGCAGAAACTTAGAAGATATTATTTGACTTAACTATTTTGGAAAGTAGGATGTAACTAAGCAGACAAGTTTATATAAATAGGCACTGATGAGGCAGAAGAAATGAGAACTGGAAAATATGAAGGAATGCAAAAAAAAATCCACTGACCATTTAAGGAATTAGGTATTATGGACTGATATGCAATGTGTAGGTAAGAGAAATGGTGGTCACATATGTTCAACATGCATGCCAATGCCACTAATAAAAATTCTCAAATTCTTCTTGCTGTTTTTCAGCTTTTTAATTACATATATTATCTATTCAACAAGATTCAGATTTTTGTATCCTCTAATCTCTTCAGGTTTTAAAATGTTAATCTCAAATTCCTTCTAAAGGGACAAGGGTGTTGGGGAGGGGAGGACAATAAAAAGAAGAGAGTGTTAGCTTGGAAAAGTATATATTTATAAAAGGTTTTTTATAATGATTGTATATGTCTATATGATTTCATATTCTTAAAACTTTCTGCCTACAGTTCAAAAAACTTATCTTTCATTAGATGAAACACTGATAATTTTCTGAATTTAAATTAAAATTTCAAGTATATGGGAAGTGAGATTAGAAATATATAAAGTGCATTAATTTGTTTAGAAGAAATGATGAAAAACATTAGCTACCAGAAAAAGAGTAATAGGAGGTATTAAAAGATATTTTTATGATAGGAAACAATTTTCATGTACATAAGATTCCTCTAAAAGCTTGGATAAGTGAACATAAGCTCATGAGAATGAATAAAGCTTGGTCCAGAGGAACGTTAATATATCATCAGTTTTTTTTTTTTTTTTTTTACAACCATCTCCTGGGGAATAGAAATAGGGAAGCAAGAATAGGAAAATGAGAGATTATTCTTTTTAAAAAGTGGTATTACAAGAAATCTCAAGATTTGACAGAATTTTTAAAGAATAATAATCTATTGTAGTATTCAATTCGATAGCTAATATATTTTTCCACTTTAGATGGATACAGACATATGTGTACACACACATATACATATACTGATAGATTTGTATGTGAATACATAGGTATGTATCTGTGTTGACTACTTTATTCCATGTTATTTCTACCCATTTCCCTTTCTCAAAGAACCCCATATATGCTTCATAGTTCCTTAAGGGAAACTGATACTAACTCAAAATTAAAATTGATCTTGAATTCCATTTTTCTTGCTTGCGATTATTTTGCAGATATGAAACTGAGAAAGGTCCATATTCTTGTAAAAGCGGCACTAGAGGTGATGTTTCCTTTCTTTTTTTTTGCTCTAGATATGTCATATTTAGATGTAGCCCAGGAAAGTGTTCATTCAACAGACCTATGCTGTTCAAATATTACATATATTCAAGACAGTCTGTTTTCAGGACTGGCCTGTGACAATCAGCTCCAACTTGCTAAGTTCTAAGACTTTGGGATGTTCTGCCTGATAAGAGTTTCTTTATAAGCCTGAAGCTTTGGACCATGACCTATGAGGACTTTAATCAGATAATTTATGCTAAGATGATGACAGAGTTTCTGCTCTCAGGTCGTGGAGTCTGAGTAGCTGATGTCAATCACACAGGTACTGATGGCAGGGGTGGTGTGGAGAGGAGGTCAGCCAAATACCTCAGGAACACCTTGAAGTTTTTACCTTGTTTCTGTTAGATGCTACCATGCATGCATTTTTCTCTTTCTCTTTTTTCTTTGTGCATCTCTTCACTGTAATAAACTATAACCATAAAACACTAGTATTTGATTTGAATCTTGTAAGTTCTTCTAATAAATCACTGAGCCTAATGGTGGTCTTGAGGATCCTATCACAGATACAGTGAGGTGAAACAACCTGAAGATAAAACCAAAGCCATACCAAATAGTTTCACACTGAGTTTCTCTACAGGAAATGCATGATTTCCTCATCCTCCAATATGTATATTTTGAAGTAAATAGATGTTATATCACTGATACAACTTTATTGAGGTATACTTAAAGTATTTTCTGTATATATTTTGATGAGTGTGAACTTATATTACTCTATCTGTGAGAATATCACCATAAAAAAGATAAAAGTCAAATTCATCATCCTATGAAGATTTCTTGTGTAGCATTTGTGTATGTGTGCCTGTGTGTGTGTGTGACCAGAACATTAGCATGAAATCAATCCTCTAGACAAAATTTTAAATGCACAACAGATTGCTGTCGACAGCACTAAGTTGTATAAAATTTTCTAGAATTTCTTCTTCTTTTTTTTATTGACTTTGCATCCATAGGAATAGTCTCTATTTTTCTACTGCACATTCTATGTAACAGCCATTCTGGTCTCTGCTTCTATTATAAAACATACACCTTCAGGTCACAATATACCCACCACCAAGGTACCTTTAGTCTTCTGCCATCTAGTTCATTGTGCCTCTTCCTTACTCTGTTCTCCCTTCTACCCACCCTTGTCCTTTGATAGCATCAATTCTGTGGTCACAGCTATAGGGTTTATTATTGGTTTGGTTTTTCTACTCTTTCATTGTCTCTCTATAGTGACATATGTGACAACATCTGATGTTTATCTTTCCCTTACTCATTTCACTTAGCATTATCCCTTACTGTCCCATACATGATGTCCCATATGGAAAGTGTTTTTTTGTTTGTTTGTTTTGTAAATTAATAGTATTCCATTGTGAATATATACCACTTCTTCCTAATCCACTCAAGTATTCTTGGATATTTAAGTTGATTCCAGAAGTTGGGTATTCTAAATAGTGCTAAAATCATGGGAGTGTATATATCAATTTGAATTAGTATTTTTGCATACTTTGGGTATATACTGAGGAGTCATCATAGTGTTTATTTTTAGAATTCTCCATTCTGCTTTCCATAGTGGCTGGGCCAGTCTGAAGTTCTTTTCATCCTTACCAACATTTGCAGTTTCTGATCTTTTTGGCATGGACCATTCTCACAGGTGTCGAGATAGGATGTTGCTGTGGTTTTGATTTCAGTTATCTGATAACTAATGACAATAGGCACATTTTCATGTACCTGTTGGCCATCTGTATACATTCACTGTTAAGATTCTATGCAAATTTCTTGGCTATTTTAAAAGTGCGTCATTTATTTTCTTTTTATTAAGTTGTATGTATTCAAATCTTATGGGGATAATTTTAGTGAACAAAAGGCCAAAAAAAGTACATGAAAAGTAGAAACAATTTTCTAAACCATTTGAATGTGAAGCAGAAAGAGAGCTGAAGAGGCTAGGTCTGAAGAATCCAAAGGGCTTTTTTTTGTTTATTTTTTAAGACAAGGTTAACTTATCTTACTAGTTAAGTACAGATTATGAGTATGAGAGAGAAGCAGAATGTGAATATAGAGGTTGTAGGAATGTAGATAAATTGGGAGAAAGAGATTAATTGTATAGTGAAGGATAGAACTAAACTTTTAGTGCTGAATTCTTAAGTATTATATTTGTTATTATATTTGTTGATTTATAATGATACACACTTGAAACTTATATGATGTTACAATGCAATGCTATATCAATACAATTATAATAATTCAAAATAAAATATGACAGTATCTAAAAAATAATGGCTAACTGAAAATGTAAGTGGCAGAGTTTTCTGGTTTTTCAATTGTAGTGGAGGCATGAGACTTTCTAGCAAGTGACACAGTCTTCTACATCAATCTTCATTTAATCATATATCATATTGTATCTATGATATTTATTGTCTTGTAACTAGCTAATGTACTAAAAACTGTCAACCTTATGGGATAATATAGTCACAGTATATTAATGCTTCTAAGATATCCAAGAAGCTACCTTTAATTTCCCAAACAATGACATGACCACATGTAAAGAATATATAATGGTAGAGGACATTTGGATGGTATCCCTCAAAATGTGTGAAAAAACACATTTTACCTTTTATCCAGTATGAAGACACAGATACAGACACAACTGAGTTTTTCTTATGAACTCTTTTAATATTGTTAGTTTTTAGAGAAATTCTTCCCCTGCTTTTCCCCCAACCTCTGCCCCCACCAAGGTTTTCCTTGGATTTGTCAATAGGTCAAAACAGCATGAATTTTTTTAGTAGAAGGAAAGTGATCAATTTAATGATGCAGTTGTGTGATCTACATTAATTATGAGGATCTCAATTTCAGTTGGAGAATGAAATGTTTAAATTATAAGCTAAAAAATCAGATAGGGTCTGAGGTACCAAGGAAAGAGAAAGGGAGCTTTACATGATGAAGTGCTGATGACTTCACATTTACTCTGAGTAATAATGGGTTTCTCAGAAAGAGTAGGCATTTCCATTGATAACTCAGCATCTGGATAATATACCTCCCTCTATCCCAATCTTCTTCTAGTTAATAAAAGGGAGATTTGTTGCTGTCTTTGATTAGGGGAAGGCAGAACTTCTCCTTAGCCTACAGGGTGTCTATTAATCTTAACTCAAACAATATATGTGTCAGAGGGGTATCCTAAGAAGATCAACTCTAAGAATCCTAGGGTGCTGTGTTCTGAGCACTTTCATACATGTTTTTTCTTCTTTCTTCTGCTTTTTTCCTACTAGCTTAGTACCAACCACAAAGAAGCTATTGGCATACTTCACATTAGAATTTTCTACAAATACCTTTGATTGCAATATTCATCTTACTATATTGTATAATTATTTAATCATTCATTCAATACTATAACAAACACCCCCTCAAACCCAGAGTGTTTTTTACATAATTAATAATTAGAGGGATTAATGTCTTCACTATTAAGATTCAAGTTTGATTATGGAATTCATTACAAGTACTTCTAAAACATTATGTAACAGCTAAGAAAATAAAAGAAGGGTGGTAACATGTTTAATACCAAAAGAAAATTTTCTGAGTCCAACCTAAATTTTAACTATGATACCTGAATGCATGTATGTAGTGTACCATCTAACCTTCAGCATACTAGTAGTTAGGCTTCTCTTAGCACTTCAGCTGAAAATGAGTTATTTTAAGAGGTCAGACTTTGAGTTAGTATAAAGTCATGTAAAATGAATAGGCCAGACTTTCTTTGCATCATCATTTGCTTTCAGAAAAAGAAAATTGTCAGGATCCATGCAAGTGGTTGCCTATTTTGCATTGCTGGGACCTGACATTCTTCAGTGAATTAAGGATATTAGTTCAATGAACCAATTAATTTTAGATTCCAAATGTCCTTTTTCTTTCTCACTGCTGTCAATTGGGGCACTTTCATTCAAAAAAAAAATAACATGAAAAACATAATTTAAGCCTCTTCAAAAGATGGAAGTTGTGCATGACAAGCCAGTCATAGAAGAATGATATAGTCTACATTTTCAGAAATGCATTTTCAGAACACTCTTTAGACTGGGACAGCTAATTTAGTAGCTCATTAAAAAAGAAAGGGACTTCACAGAATCTTGCCTCCAACTTCCATTTCATATGAAAAATAAGGGCCCAAGGCTTGTAGCAATAATGTTCTTTAGTACAATTTAAAAAAGTGTGTGTGTTGGGGAGAGAGGGGTATGAGAAGAGGTCCCTAAAATTTTCAGTTTTCTCTTGAAAATAGGAAATGTTTTTCTAGTGTCACATTTCAAAATTGATTGAGTGTGAGTAATGGATGCTCTTCTTTATAGATTTGTATGCTTTTTAAGTATTCTCATTTTCTTATACTGTTCCTCTGACATTGACTTCCATTTCATTATTTCCTGCTGACCCTTTTCATTGATTCATCATATTCCTATAAGTATCTGAATTGAAAATTCTTAATTAAAAGAAAAATTTTTTAAACATTTTTTATGGAAAAAGCAGTTTGATAATTTGAATTAAGTTTTGACCTCACTAGAGCAAGGAAGGGATATGTATTCCTAGCTGAAAATTTATATGAGATGCTCAGACATGACTTTAGGCTTTGTCATCATCCATAAATTAAAAGCAGGCTGATTCTGAAATCACAGATATGCAAACTATCCTTAATCTTCCCAGCATGAGAAATAAATTACCAGCACCATATGGATAAACAAAATCATTAAATAAATCTGTAAAATAATGATAGTGCTCATATTATGTGCAAACACTGAGATATTATTGTCTTCTAAGAGGGGTGATTTATAGTATTGGTGCTGTTGAGGAGAGTAGAGAAAGACATTTTGTCACAAATCATTCATTTTTCCATTGAAATGAGCAGTGTAACTGCAGCTCTCCTGAGTTGTTTGCTGGATGCAGACTTTTCATATAAAATCTTATGACAATCAGGTCCTTTCCTAACTGCTGTATATCTGGGTGACATTAGAGTAGATATCTCTAACAAAAACTCTCACTGCTCTTACCATATCAGGAACCTCTTACTAAAAAGTGGAAAAGATGACAGAAAGATTTCTCTAAAAATCTTGAATACATACTTCTTTCTCTCTACACTACTTCTATTAAATTAATAGAGAAAGGTTAAAACACACCTTAACTTTATAAAGGCATTAGCAACATCTGACTTGAAAATTAAACCACTAAGATATAAACAATAATATTAATATATTCAGAAATTGCAACATTAATAACAAAGAGGTGTTACTGAGTGTAAAAATAAGCTTAAATGTCATCTAGATCACAAATTGTTTGCTAGCAGAGTGATGGACACAAAGTCTGGGTAATTACATATAATACAAAAAGATCAAGATTATGAGCAACAGAATATTTATTAAAATAGAAGAGTAAGCTTTCAACATCTGGAAATTTGCCCAATATTTGTTAAACAAACTAGTCAAATTCACATCTGCTCCAGTAAATTTCCCTAGGCATAAGCACTTTGGGATTAAAAATTCTCCATGGGTCTCCTGCGTTTCCACAAGATTATAGATAGAGAAAGTGAGAAGTTTTGTTTTGAATTATGTTTTAAGATGTTTATATTGCAAATGACCTTGGGAAGAGAGGAAGTATTTTCCTGAAGAGAGTAAAGAGTAAGTAGATTGACTTGCAGTTCAATATAAAAGATTAGAGTCACCTAAACTCATGATTTTTCACCATTGTTGCAAATTCACTATGTGGAGAGCAACCAAGTGGTATACTCTGTTTTTATCCCTTGGGACACAGAGAACTTGGTGAGTTGGCACAGAGCAAAAGTAAGCAGCCTGGGGCTGCTACATTCCAAACAGACCCTCCAAAGGAAAATGGGTCCAGGAGTAAAAGTCAAACAGACCAGTGTGTTGCTTCCAGGATGACCAGGTGGTCACAAATGAACACACTCATGGCTGTCAGAGTGATATGGCTTGAGACTTGTTGGAATCCACTAGCTAGCTCTACCAGGAAGTAGCTGAGGCTATTGGGTTGACTAACCAGCTCTAAGGGTAGACAACCTAAGGCTACTAGGGTTGACCAGCAATCTAAGGCTGGAAAGCAACCTTGCCTGAGTCTCCTGGATGGACTATAGCTTAACCAGGGGCTTGCTGAAGATCCATCAGCACAATATACCCTGAATGCAGAGGACATGATCAGCCAGTCCCATGGACAGCTAGTGTGAGACTGCTAAAGTAGACTAGGAAACCCCCAATTTTGAACTTCCTGGGACTGCCTGGGTTGACCAGCTCTCTGCAAAAGGAGAGCTTCCTGTTGTTACTGGGAGGACCAACATGCTCCACAATGCTAGGCCATAGTGTTGCTGGAGTGAACCAACAGGCTTACTATAGGGTAGCTCTGCTGCTGGTTTGATCAGGAAGTTCAATCAGAAGTAGTCTCTTGCTGTCAATTTAGAATAGCATGCTCCATAGCCATCAGCTTTGTGCTCCTGTGTTACATCATAAACACCCAAATGCACCCTGAATGTTGATGCCAGACTGGTATCAACTATAATATTTCTTCATAAAAGTTGTTTTCAATATGAAAGTTCTCAAACCCTTTCAAGTTCTTACCAGTGTATAAGCCTAAATTTATATATATTTATATCAATACACTGTTCCAATATTTGTAACTCTTGGATTGTGTATCATCGATGAGCGGGTGTTCTTATGGTGACAGGGGCATTGATTTGTAGAAACATATATTTGATTTTTCAATCTTTGTTTTGTGATAATAAATTCATATGAAGCCCATTTCATGGACTGAAATGAAACTTACAAATATGAAATCAACAGCACAGTCCATGACAAACCTCTCTGAATTTCCCTTTTTCTCACCTCTAGTAGCATAAAACTGTAGTGTAAAATTGTATAAGTGAATGGACATTACCAAAGATAAGATTATTGCATGTTGGATCCTGCTAAGTCAACCAATTTTAGACATATATCATGATCAAGAATGCAGCACTGACACTGAGACTTCTTTAATGCACAGTAATAACTTTTAGTTGACTTTTAAACTTCCAGAGATTTGAAAGCATGTTTTTTAAGTAACCTAATTGTCTCTGCTTTAAGCAGCTGATATTGGATTTCCAAAATACCTCTAAAATTGTGCTATTATAATTGAGGCTCTTTATATGATCACACTGTTGAAATTACAACTTTCAATGTCAAATCTACCTATGCCATAGTTTAATTTCTGCTCTTGGCTTTTGATTAAAAATAGTTCTTTTTTACTTCTACTATATTCTGTACAATTGTTAAAATACCATTACAGGCAATATCCATATAGAACAACTTTCAGTAAATGAATGAGTTTAAAATAATGGTATGGCTTTCCTGTTTTAGACAGACAGCCTGGCAGGCAGGTAGGCAGACAGACATATTTAATTCTCCTGACATATTTCCCTGTAAAGCCCTATAGATAGTGAAAAAGATCCTAGGTCAGATTGTTCCTTAACAATCAAAAGCAATGAAGAAACTGGCTGGTAGATGTTATATTTACCTTTTCTTAGCAGCCATTGGCTGACAACAATTTCTCCCAAAATATTCTCCTGAACAGTAAAACAATTTTCTGTTGTCCAGTCACCCATTTTGCAGGGGGCAGCCCTAACAATCTACTATTACCAACTGGGATTTCATTTTAAGTAAACATAATGCATGATTCTTTACTCATTAATGTATCAGACTCTCCATACCTATTCTTTTTGTATTTGACTTGCTGTTTTAAATGGAAGTATATGTTGTTCATGGCACCTAACACTGGATGATTTGGGACTAACTTTTCCCCCCCAATTCTCTGCTCTTGCTTTCTGATTAGGTACCATTTTACTTAACATACTTAAACAAAATAGGCTAGGCTACGTGGAAGGACTGAACTTAATCCTGTTTCCTTTCCCTTTTTGTAATTTTTAACGATGCTCTGATTTATTAATGTTTCATTAGTTTTCTCTCATAGTTTTATTTAAAATCAGTAATTGTGTTTCAAAGTCAATGAAATACTCAGTCATGAAATATATATATATATATCTTAACTATATATATTTAAGAAAATTCACACATTCTTTCCAGAGAAGATCTCTTAAGCATGCAAAAAAAAAAATCAAAGCAAAAATTGCTTTATTCTGTTCATTTTTATGCACATATAACTGTAATTTCATGTTCATGTTATAGTTGTATTATAGTGACAACTCTGTATATTTAAAGTGAAATTATAATAGTTTTTAGAAAAAAATCAATGGTAGTGATTAAAAAATAAAACATTTATTTACATTTTGTAAATAGATGTAATGCACAGAATTTTAAACTAATTGGAAACTGATGCAATCATTCTTTTTCTTAAAGTATTTAAACACTGTATGCCAGTCATTTACCTTTTCCCATACCTTTCATCTATGTGAGTGATAGGAAATTTAAAGCTCATTGCTCTCTTTTGTAATTTAGTTGTCTGGAATTGCTGGGTTTTATTCCTCCTTGTTAAGAACACTTGCTGTTTGACTTCTATTAGGAGAAATGATTACAGAATCTATGATTTACGTAATGAATAAACGAGTCTTTCCATTTTTATGTAATTTCCTACATTTTGCAGGTCAATTCTGCTTCCTGTTGAAAATTAACATAAAAGATTTTATTACAAATAGACTTACTGTGATGTTTTTATGCATTGTAAAATTTGCATGCCCTTTATGATTTAAAATGATTAATTTTATAAGATCTAAAGATTAAAGTAAGTCTGGTCTGAGATATGTATTTAAGTCTGAATTTAAATGTTCATGGAAATATTTTTTAAATAAATTTCAAATGATAAAGTAAGTTTACAAAAGAGTAAATATTTAAATACTTGATAATACAACATGTAATTGTGTTTTCAGCAGCAATCCAAATCAAATATTAATCAGTCTATAGCCAGAGAGTAAAAACTTTACAAGAAATTTCATATTCATTTATTTACTAAATATGCACTTGCTAAAATCTTTGTAAGTCAATATTTCAACAGAATATTTCTTTTATCCGAGAAAGATACCCAATTTCTTTCCAAAAGCTCACAGGTTTCCGGTTTGATATGATCTAATGAAACCCTGATATTTTTTTTTCACTTTCTAATAAAAACTATACCTATTCCATATATAGTGATATATTATGTTCAATGTAAGATCTGAAAGGACAAAATGTATGCCATCAAAAAGTCAATGAACCGAATTGGTTTATGTAGCTGTTCCAAACCAATTTTACTGGAAAACTCCAGACCATATTGTAGAGTAATACTTTTTTCTATCTTGTGATTTCTATCCTTTGGTTTTATTACATTTCCCATTTTGACTTTTCTTTTTACCTCCTCACACAGATATTTAGATGAATTTTCATAACTTTAATAACAGGTGTAAAGAATAGGTTTGACTTTATTATTTCTTTAGTTTAGAAAGAAGTTCCTTTTCCCATCCATTGTATTATCATAGCTGTATAAATTCCATAGACCCCTCATTCATGTTACTGAAACACAAATATTTGCATTACTCTAATTATGAATTTATTGGTCTTGTGTAGTAGTAACCCTAATGTTGCTAAGCAAAGGAATGCCCAATATAAATAAGTATAATATATTTAGATCTAATTATTTAATCCCAATGCTTAGTAAAAATAACCAAGGCGAACACAAGTGACTTAGGAATCTGCTTGCTATTTGGCCATTCTGATTCCTGAAACATACTATCAAATTCAAGAGCTTACGAGACTTGGTAGCCTAGGCTTAAGAGGCCTTTCTTTGTTCTGATTTGGGCTTGGGAAATGTCCTCTTTTAGACTAGCCTCTAACTAAAAAATGCTTCATATTCATTTGTATATTGAATAAGTTCTCATGATGGATGACATAATGTTTTCACTGTCCATGTAAACAAATGTATAACTGAATAAAAACCACTACTCTAAGGACAAACCTGTACCATTGTCAGCAGAGGATTTTTCAAGACAGTCTATTTCTAGGAACCAATAGGCCATTACCTCTCTCTATGATAGATATGTAAGAGACAGTGTGTTGTGCTGTCATACGTCATGCAGATCAAAGCAATATGGAGATGAGAATATCCTGGACCTGTTTTTATGCAAAGCTAGCACCTTATTTATGTCTAATCTAGTCTCTCTCCTAGTTGCTTGCTTCCAAAATGTCTTACATGCCAGTAAACATATAAATTTTCTAATTGAATACTTGCCAGATATTGTTGACTGTTCATATGGAAATTAAGATTTTGAATTTTAAAAGAAATCTCAGGCAAGTGCATCTGCAATTTAATTGTACAATTAAAAGCATTGATCATTAAAACGAGAATTTAATGGAAGGGCATGAAAGAAAAGCAGGTCCTTGGCAGGTCCTTGAATGGCGTTATCTTTTAGACATGAACGAGGTTATTTTTTTTTTTTCATTGATATTGTAGTGAAACAAAATGACAAATGTAACCTTATTGGAGAATTTGTTGTATAATTCATATATTAATCATACTTTGAAAAAAAATAGCAGGAACTTGTAGCAGTGTTGGGGACTCCTTTAACTACATATTTGGAAAGTCAAACTGCCTAAGAAAAGGTGACTATTAAGGATGTCAAATGGTTTCTTGGCATTGACAATGTTAAAGTCATTTCAAAATCTATCATGATTGGCATGATTGATCCATTTTATAGTTTTGTGTATAAAATATTTGTTGATTATAACCATTTTATCACAACATTACTGACTTGTTTATTTTGATTTATTTATTTGTATTTGTATATATCTTGCGGTTTCTCCAGGAGGAATCCGTGACTATTCTATCCCCCAAATATTTAATTTATTTTTGCATGCATGATAGTTTTTTTTTGTCTTTATATTTGAAGGTAACTTTAATTGAAATTCAAATCTAAAAACACACTTTTCATTACACTTTAGTATCTACTTCCCTTCTGGGTAGATATGGAGATATTTGAGGTCACCTCTAGTTTTCCCTTTACTTTATTGCTGCTTTTTTTGCTGCAATATGTTTTTTTACTTTTCCCTGAAATACAGTGAATGTATCCAGATATGTGCTTAGATTTATGTTTTTGGCATACTTTCTGTACACAAATCTACTCTTATTTTTTCACCTTCAGGAAAGTCTTACTGTTACCATAGTTTGGATTTTTTCCCTACTTTGTTTTTTCTCATTAAGGATCACTGTGGGTAGCTCATTCATTTTTCGGTCTTTCCTGCATATCATTTAAAAATAATTCATTTTTGGTCTTTCCTGCATATCATTTATTAATAATTATTTTGTAATTCACTGTTAATTTCTCTACTTCATTCACTATGACTTATTAAAGTCAACCCCTATGATACTTATTTTCACCCTCCTTTAATTTTTTTTAGCTTTAATGTAATTTCATCTCTAAATATTTCCCTTTTTTTCTTTAAATACATTAGTTTACATTTAAGTTTCTTGTTTTACAGTTTCTTTCATGAACTCTTAAATTCTCTTTTAAGAGAGTATATGACAGTATTTCTTTGAGGTCAAATAACTATATTTGCTTAATGTTTTTCTCTAGATATTTTGTAGTAATTTCTCTAATGATTCAAGGATTTCCATGTGTTGTCTTAGTTTTACTTCTGAAGGTATGTGGGCATTGGTTGATTTCTTATCCTTAATCATATAGAATAAGAAAATAAAAAATTATTGCTTGAAGAAAAATTTATAGGTTTAATCTGTGAATCTGCAAATTGAATTGACTTTTTAAAATTATCTTGAAGAAAACCTGATATTTCTTTCCTCTGATGGTTTTTTTACTTCATTTTTGGTATTCAAAATTTGGTGTGTTTCACAGGGAAGCACTTTTATCAGAGACCCTTCCAGTGCTTCATAGCTGCTGCAGGATGATAGATATCATTGTTCACACCACTGGGTGTAGCAATTACTTAAAAAGCAAGAAATGAAATAAAAATTAGATATATATATTTAATTTTTATCACAATTAGAAATTCATCTTTAATGTTTAACTACCATGGTCATACTCTCTCAATAGATCCATGTAGGTCTGCTACATGTCACATGGTCATGTAGCGCAGAACGCATACAAGGACCTGCAGTAGAAATTTCACAATAGCATTGTGAATCCAAGTGACCTCAATGCAGTGCCCTCTGCTATCTCTCTCGCTCCTTTGATCCTGCTTCCTACTCTTCCAGCCCTTGCTCATTGTGCTGTAGCCACACTGACTTCCTTTGCTTTGAAACACCTACAACATGCCTACATGACACATTTTCTGTCTCTTCTCAGTTGACTCCTTTATCTTTTAAGATTTTTGCTTAAATCTCATTTTCTCAGGGAGGTTCCCTGATCTCCCTATATATGAAGTTGCTACTGGTCATCTCCCATTCCCTCAAATGCCATCACGAACTTTCCCTTATACTTTTTCCTTTCCTGTTTTAATTCTTCATAGTAAGTTTGTCTAATATGTTATATATTTAAATTTTATTTTTTATATATAACTGATTCTACCTAGTATAATCCATGCTGTTTGTATCAGCATTGCTGCCTAAATATGATCTAGGCATTTAAGAGACACTCAAGAAATACCTTGAACAAATTAATAGACAAAAATAATTAATAATAAATTAATTGATAAGTTTCAGCACATTTCTGTTATAGATTACAGCTTATATGTGCTAATTAACTAAATTTACATATTATATTATCTAATTTTAACTAGAGTCACCCATAACAAATTAAATTACTTAGAAAGATCCATAAGGAGCTGAAAATTTAATATAGTGTTACTACTGGAAAGATAAACTAAAAGATAACAGTAAAAATTTTTTTTAAGGTTAAGATCTTTGTTAGCTTAATTATAAGGTAATATCAATAAAAATCTTACAAAGTATGATAAAATGGTAGATTCCAAGGTTATGACCAAGTGAAAAAATATTTACAAATTGCATTTTAAGAGAATGGCATATCCTGTATTGACCTTTGAGATTTATAGATGCACATTAGAAAGTGAAATTAAAAGATAAGTAGTCATAGATAGAATTAGATACATAGAAAAGATGATAAATAAATATGCATAAAGTTATTTTAACCTATGGTGTGGACATTAACAAAATACTGATTTTCATTTATATATAGTGTTTAGAAGTAGTTTTTCTAATATAATCAAATTAATTTATTCAAATATCTAGATTTATGCTAATTTGAGAGAGCTGCTTAATCTTAGGTTGCAAGCCAAAACATTCAATGTATTTATTTATTACACACCCATCTGCTGGAGACTTATCTTGGTGAAAGGTGGAACAGCATAAAACAGGTGCTATTTCCCCACTTTCATTTACAGGGCATTTAAATATGTTTCTTCATAACCTTAATTATAATACCACCACAAATTGCATGGATGAGCATGATACTGAGATTTAACTTATATTACTTTTGCTCATGTATCTTCATTGTAAAGGTGAGTACATTGAAACTAAAAGAAATGAAATTATTTGTTCAAGTGAATACACCTAGAAAATAACAAAACCAAAATTTAAACCGTGGGAATACTACTTAAAAATCCAAAGTTTTAAGCACTTAAATAATAATTTACAAAATTAATGCTAGCGAAGGAAAGCCACCCACATTAATATATATCCACACATATTAATGGAATTTAAACAATCAATCATCGAGTGATGAAGAAAAACAAATTATTTAAAAAGGTCATCTTCTAATGCTGACATTTTTTAAAAATATTTGAGTACATACAAAATGAACTGCCATCATTCACTAATGTTTCTTATCTCTAATCAAGGTAATGAAAATGTAGTCTTTTATATTCTCTGCTTTGTTCATTGATAGCAGACAGAAGCATTCTGTCAGAAGCATTTTGGTCACATATAAGATCATTCCTAGAAAATATTTTATTAGTTACTATAGGCCTTGGCAAAACTATCAGAGCTCATTTACAAACTTATATATTAAGTATGCTCCAAATTATATTTCCTTTCAGAATAATTTGCATTTATTTTTCTTCCTTCAGCATATTTATTTTCAGTATATTGATGACCAGACAAGAATTGTTTTGCCAAATGCCAGATTCTTAGTGTGTTTTAAACTGTAGGACCAAGCTCCTTAGGATTTTTTATTCCCTCAGTCTATACTCTATAGAGTTTATGTATATACTCTTTTTTTAAGCCTATCTCTAAGACCCTTGCTGTCATTTCTACATCAAGTCATACCTGATGACACCTTTTCACTAATATGCCCTATGCTACCATGTCTCTGAGTACTTTCATATTTCTTCTTGCAGAAATACCTTTATAATCCAGTTCTAAGAGGCAAAATTCTTGACTTGCTTCTTTATAAAAATCTAATTCCTACAACAATCATAACCTACTCTTTTGTATTGTCTTAAAAAGTCTTACACATCCCATTATTATAAACATTACAGTATCTCACTTCTTGAGAACAACGTCTAAATATTTTCATCTCTGATATATAATACTTTAGTCATAGTAGACATTCAATAACTATTTATTAAGCAACAAATAGTTTCTATAATTTTATAGTTTTTTATACTGTAATCTTCCTCTTTTAGGACATTTATAATTTTGGAAAACTTTGGCACTGTAGGGTTGGACAAAATGGTACCAATGTTTTTTACTTTATCACTACTCCAATTTTTTGTATTTGTATTTTGGAAATAACAAATAGATGCAAAGCAGAAAAATAATTTTATTTTTAATATTGTTTTTCATGCCTCTGTAGGCAAAACAATAAGATTGAGTCATAGTTTTCAATGATGTTTTCATTAGGAAAAATAACAATTTTAGTGGGATTTATTATGCCCTATAACAATGAAGCTGAATTAGATTTATTATAGTTCATTACTATATTTTTGTAACATTTATGTTAATATTGAAAGTAAAATTGGTGTTTTAGTAGAAGAAAATATTTGCATGATATGCCAACTTCTTTTTAACCAAGATAGAATATTTAGTGACATATGGAAAGTATGTAAATCATTACAAAATATAAGTCAAAATGAATGTAAAAGTAAAAACACTAGCTTCCACGTAGTGAATGACCGTAGACACCTTGTTTCTCATGTAATGTTGTTAATCATAATTGAATTCATTACATGAGAAACTATTGCTGAGTAATTGTCAAGGTCATGTACATACTTCAGACTTGATCATTTTGACCAATTTAATTCATTTAACATTGAATTTATTTCCATCCAAAATCACTTACTGAGCACCATAGAGAGTTCAAAGATGAGTAAGGCATAGCTTTTAGGCCTCAATGTGATTGCAAAGTATACTTAGAAAGAAATTTAAAAGCGGTGTGAATGGTTGATATTTCAAGCATTCAAAAGCAAATAATTTTAAAAAATGGAATAAGATAAAAATTATTATAATTAATTGGTGTAAATTCTTAGGAGGTTAAAGGATAATAATATGAGACATTAATTATAAAATAGCAAAAGTGCATTTGTAGAATAATATATTCACCATACAGTAACTATTAAAATCTAAATGCATTATGCATTTCATCTATAAATATTTAAATGTACACCATACATTCATTGTTAATTATAATTGAATTTTTATGCTAAAATGTGATAAATTATTTTGCAATTTCATTTTCTTAAAGTGAGATATGCATCTTTATAGTCATGTAATAGATATCTTTATAGTGAACCTAGTGACACACAAAAAATATTAAAAACAGTTACATATCTAATTTAATGCTTAACTAGAAAGTTAGATACAGTTTCTCAAAAAACATGATTTACCAATTATTAACTTGGGGTCTAGGATAAATAATCCATTTGAGATTTCAGTTTTGGCTTTAATCTATTTAATTTGTTTTGTGATTTAGTTTGTTGATATAACAAAAACTATGGCATAAATAAAACAATGATCACATATGCATATGCCACAAGTTTTGAATTAGTACACAAATGACAAATGTATCCCTAATTTTATTTTCTAGGAATTCCTATTACATCAGCTAGAAGTAGCCTCTAATATCCACATCTTTAGCTTCCTTGTAAAATTTCAACAAGAATCCTAATTATAGACAAGATGGTGAATTAACATTTATTTCTTTGTTCCAAGCACCTAGAAGCAGTCATAAAGTATAATGACAATATAATAACAATAAATGCATAGCTGAATTTGTCAAGTAGGTAATGTCCCCTTGCCATAAATAACAAAATAATATGATAAAGTAGAGATACATAATAATTTAAAAGTGACAGTTCATTCAAGTTTATAGTGACAAAGTATTTTTCTACTGTGAATGTTTTAAAACCGGAGTGACTAGCATTTGAACCACGGCATGCATGTTCTGGTAGCCTGTGACCTAAGATCTTGGATTTTAATGCTTATGTTAAAGTAAAAGCCCAAAGTAAAAGTTTGCATGAAGGCAGAACTTGTAAGATCAGTTTGCTTCCATAAGTGTGATTATAAATTATTTTCCCAAAGGCTGGGGTAGACAGGACAGAAGTGATGACTACAGAAAAATAGTAGCTCCTGGGAAATAAAGTTTGACCTATACTCCTTATAGGTTCGAGGTTTAAATTTATTTTCTTCAACTGGTTTAAGAAGTCCTATACAAAAAAGGTATATAAAATTTATCCATGGACTATGGACATCCCCAAAGACCTAGCAGATTTAAGTCTTATAAATGCCCATGTCTTATCAGGAGAGGGTACCTACCTAAAGAAAAGCTTCACTGAAAATAGATATCTAAGCACAACATGAAGATGTTAATATATCTTTGAATATTGTGTTGGTTGTATATGTTTTCTTTAATTTTTGTGTTCAAAATGTTAAACAAAATAGGAAAACATGAATGCCAAAGATTAAAAGCAATCCTTCTTCCTTACATGGTTGATGGGTAGAGCTTGAACCAAAAATGTATTTTCAAAGAACTCAGACAATTAGATATTTAGATAATGTACAAGAAAGTAACTTTTCTTGGTATTTGGACATCTTCCAGGGATTGTGTATTTCATGAACTTGACAAGTACAATTTTTTTCACCTTCACTCAAAACCCAAATAGTGGTGATATAATAATATAACCAGTGCACAGGGACTATATAACTCATATAAAGTTAAATAATCTATCAAATTTCATAGAATGGCTAATTGGTAGCAAAAGGACTAAAATATATATCATTTTCAGAACAGTTTTACTGATAATAGTAAAACAAAGGTGATAAGAGTAACTATAACATTTTTTCAGGCACTGTAAAAATGTATGTGGTACAGCAATTAATTTTCATTAACTGTTAATTTTGTTGTCCTTAATTGCAATTGAGAAATTTAAGGCTTAGACAAATCACAAAATAGCATCCCAGCATATCACTGCCATTGTTCCATAGAACAACAAATAAAGTTCTTTTTTGACTGAAGCAAGATTCGTGACATTAAATACTCAAATGACTCTTTTAATTACCTAGAATATGGTTGTAGGAGAGACTGAGTCAGATTTAATTCATCAGCCCAAATTAAGCTAGTGTCTAGGAAAAGTCCTGCTCAGGATATCCCTTACAAGATAAAAGATTTGCTGTCCTCTTGACCATAAGAAGATTCCTTTTTCTGTGTATGAAAATGCTATATTGAAAACGCTCAATAACCAGAGTCTGATATATTGCTGGCAGAGACAATAGCAGCTATAAATGCTGTCATTTTATTTCCTCCCACAAATCTATCTGGTGCCAAATATAAAAAGCCTGGATCATGCTCTGCTTGCAGACCAGGGTTCCTTCCTCATTCAGTGCATAATGGGAACTTCAAACTCAGCGTTAGGTCTCTGAACACCAATGTCTTCACCATTGACATGATGTTAAGTGAAGCCATAAGTAAAAAGTCTTCAGCAAACTGTCGTCTTATTTTCATTGATCACTCTAATTGTAGATGGTCATGTCTTATTTTCAATCTACACGTCTCCCTTCAAGGCGAATAATAGTTTCAATAGATGTCCATCTCTACCATGAATTTTTTACTTTAAATAAAAAGTTTAAGAGAGCAGAATTGATCAGTTCAGTATTTCTGGCTTTGTCATCTCATATTCTATTTCACTAACCATGAGCATATAGATTTTGAAATCTCAACCATTAAAAATATTTAATGGGTGAAAAGGACACCAAGTTAAAAGCCAATTTTAGGAAATATAGACAGTGGTTGAAAGCATCAGAGAAGGTTGGAAGCAGAAACATAAGAAAAAAGAAGAGAAGATATGGGGGGGGTGAGGGAGAACACTGGCAGGAGAGAAGAGAAAATCAGAAAAAAGGATATAATTATTGGGAATCCCTTATATTTAAATGCTACTTTAGAAGAATGTAGATATATTTAAGAAGGTGCAGGAAAGAAGCACCAGAGAGTTAAGTAGACTGTAAAAAAAAAGAATCATATCAATAATATCAGTATGATATAATATTAATAAATGTCAGTTATCCATGTTCTTCTATGGACTGTGAAGATTGTAGCATATATTTAACTAGTTATCAAAAAGAACTCTAAGATCAGTTGCTTAGAGAATCATGGATTAATATTGACTTACTCACATCTAAAGCAACGATGTTACTTATTATTACCCTCATTCTGCGATTGTGTTGAGATACCATGGGGAAGAAATAGTATACTATCTTCTTGAAGGAGAGGGAAAAAATGGGGTACCAAAATGAAGAACAGTTTCTTTAGTTTTTAATGTAACTTATTTTTAATGGTAATCATATGATCCATGTGGTTGTGAAATACAGCCAATTTCTACATTTATTTATAAATTAACGTTGACATAACTGCTCTAGAAATGTGAGTAATGGAGATCAATAATTTAGAGATCAATAATTAATAATAAAGTCCTGCTGTTCTGCTGACCCATGCAGACATGTCTCAACTCTCATTTTTTCTCTCTTCCCCCACTCCCCACTTTTCCTCCATCTCTTCCTCCCTTCCTTTCTGCTTCACCTTGCTGACTTATTTTCAAGAGTAATTATGAAAAGCTATTATCATGAGCATTTTAAAAAATCAACCCTTAATGCAGATCCAGTGGAATAATATTTTTAGAGTAGTCACTGACTATAGAAATAGTCCCCTCCCAATTCTTACTAGACAGATGACTCTAAGGTGATTCCCTTTAACTGTCACTTCTTTCCCCAAGTGGTTTCAAGTTAATAAAGCTTCTCAATATAGGAGCGGATTCCAGTAATAAAACCAAACAAAAATACCTAACTCTGTATTTAAGGTGAACTGAGTTGAACATGGCAGTTTTAAAGTCTTTTTTTCCCTCTGACTCCTAAACTAGGGCATAAACTAAGAAGTCACAGGAACGAAGTAGATTCTTCTGATTTCAGGTAAAAACCACACACAAATGCATGCACATATACAGATATTCATCTAAATACACTATATGTTGTATATTTTTATTTGTTTATATGACTGTAGTGCAACCATCTCAATCTGGGTAGGTTCATCACCGACTCTAGCAGCCAAAGAGTCTCAGGGCCCTTAATATTATCTTTTGTAGGATTTTTAATAACTAACACAAAGAAACAACCAATTGCGTCTCTCCTCTCTCCTTCGTCCCTCACCCCTTAGGGTGGCTCAATCCTTTTACACTTCCTCCTAGTTCCAGGTGAGCCTGCATATGCATGAGAGCACCCCCAGGGCCCAGGACTGTACCATCATAGGTAGAGTGCAATACCACAGTGCTTGTCATAGAGGCCACAGGCATAAGGGTAAACACCCTGGAAAACCAATTTATCCTGCAAAGACAAATTGACTTCTCAAGAATGGAGGCCAGCATAAAGTTCGGGGTTCAAGATGTCTATTGGAAATAAAATTTTAAAAGGAAGGAGAGAAGATAGAATTGAGTAGAGGAAAAAGATGAACTGGCATACAGGTCAGACAAAGTCTCAGATCATCTGAAGGGTGGTCAGTTGTAGAACACTAGGTCAGATAGAAATCTCAAGCCCTTTCTATGCCTACCTTACTCAATGTCTGATGGTGAACTGCTCAAAGGATGGTAAAATCAAGGACAAAGAGGTTTGCTGTAAAAGCAGACATTGCAAGAGCTCACAGATGCATCTTTTTATTAAGTTGGAATGAATGAAATGCTTTCTCCAAAAATATCACTTATAGAGTTGGTAGCTATGAAAGTGCATACAATTTATCTATTTAAGGATATCATGATATAAATAAATTTCCAAATCCTCCCATTTATTAATGACTTCCCCCTTCAATATCTTTGAGGAACAATACTGGGGAATTAGCATCTTATTATTAGGTGAAACTGCTATCTATTATAAAATGGTAATAAACTTAACAGAGGGAATTAATATATTTCTTCCTGAACAACCTAAGTCTGAGGATCTAGATGTAAAGCTAGCCTTCTTTGTTTTGTCCTAAATAAAGTAAATAAAAACAAAGGCAACCTGAATACAATTTTTACTGCTTTGAAATAAGCAAGTTTGTGAATAAGGAAAATGAGAAGAAAGGGAAAGAAGAACCCAGCACTAGTAGTAGAGTTGAACTGAAAATTCTCTGAGCATATTGCCTGAGATCATAAGCCTAAAGAAACTTTATGAAGTGAGACCCTGCTTTTTCCCATTATCTATGACAATTACTGAAAAAAAGTTGCCAGACTAGGAGCTAAATACAAATTATCTTGAGATTTTGGAATCCAAAAGGAAAAAGATTATATTCCTGTAAAGATAATGAACAGACCCATACCAACATCTTTCCAAACTTTGATTCATTCTCTTGGACTGCGATCATTAATTCCTTTGAGAGCTCAAATCCCTTTGATTATGATGCTTTAAATTATCTTGGCATTTGGCCAATAAAGATTTGTAATTCTAATATATAAAGTTGAAAAGTAGTGATTGGATGGAATTAAAAGAGGGGGAAATGCTCCCTTTCCTTTAGCTTCTTAACTAGATCTTGTGCAATTAAAGAGAATATGACTTTCTAACAGATGCCTTAATAAATTACTCTAATCTACAGTTCCTCTGAATACTCCCACACTTCTAAGAAACTTATGCTCTTATGTCATGGTTGCTAAAACTTTTAACTCTAGGTACATTTGCACTTCTCAGAACACTATATCTCTCCTTGTCAGCCAACTGGATACTCTAAATGAATTATAAAGGTTAAAGATGATTTTGTCTTTTTTCTCCTTTAGGCTGATAGAGCAAGAAGTGAAATAAGTAGAATTATGGCTCCTCTCAGTTAATTTCTTTTCTAAGTTGCCCATGAAGATTTTCCAGTGCTTCTGACAAACTGTCAGTAGGACTAGGTGTTCAAAGTAGTAACTACCAGGAGAACCTCTGAGAACTGAACTGTGTCAGGTGGAAATGGTTTATAGCTGCTGGAACTCAAGAAAATTCCCCTGGTCTTTTGCCCAAGGTGCAATGGAAGTTTGTGTGTTGTAGCCAAGAGCACAATATTTGGAGATGTTACAGTTTGAAATTCAAAAGTTCAATCTCAGTTTGAGGCACTTCCTTCTAAATGGTTAGTATATAACCAAATAGGCTTGGATTTTTTTTTTTTTTTAAGACTATGTTACCCGGGGTAGTGCTGGTCCTGCAGACTCAAGCGACTCCCAGTCTCAGTCTCCCAGGTAGCTGGGATTACAGGCACACACCATCACATCTGGATATTTTTTGAGACTAGGTCTCGCGATGTTGCCTGGGGTAGTCTCAAAATCACGGACTCAAGAGACTCCTAGTCTCAGCCTCCCGAGGCTGGGATTAAAGGTGTGTGCTGCTGCGGTTGGCCTTGGTTTGAATATTTTCAAAGAATGAAAATAAAGGAAAGAATATTTGGAATCTGGGTCAATACAAAAAGGTGTGTGTGTGTGTGTGTGTGTGTGTGTGTGTGGTGTGTTCATTCAAGGAGACTGGAGGAGGGAACAGAGAAGATGTACTATGAGGAGCATAAGCTGATACCTTAGACAAATTGAGCAATTGGATTTGGAACTTTTCTGTTGGTTTTGTATGTGTTAGAAGCCAGGAGTAGGTCTCACTCTGCACTTCAGTAAGTTACCATAAATGACATAAAAGTATAAAGGAGTTAGGCACAGTATGAGATAGAGCACCATACTGGTTATAGCAAGTCTTGCAAAAATTCTAAGTACTAACTTATGCTAACTTGAGATTCAGAAATCAAATAAAATGTAAATTATCATTGATGTGATTTCTATGCAATAATTTTAGTCTCTACTTGAAGCACCTGTTCTGTAGTGAAAGAAGAATGGGAGTCTAAAGAGGTGTATTAAGAGAAGGAAAGAATCCATCTCAGCCTTGCCAGTCTCAGATGGCAGTGTGCTGAAGCACACTTTGAAAATCTTTTGACCATTGATGTTTACTCACTTTTAAATTTGTTAACTCCTAAAAACATAAATAATAAATAAAAACATAAATAATAAATTGACCAAGGAAAAATAAAATGAAAGTCCTTCTTTCCTCTCATTTGTTTGTTCCTTCCCTCCCTCCCTTTTTTCCTCTCCTCCCCTCTCCTCCTTCCACCTCTGAGTTTCATTGAAAATTGACTGTGACACTATGTGGACAATTTTCTTTTCCTGTATAGTGGATATCATTTCTTTAAGAGATGGTGGGACAGAGATACTCAATGTAACATCAAAAAAAAAAAAAAAGTGAGTTGTTGAAAGTTTGCAAATCTTTAAAGATCAGATATAACATATATACAGATACACAGATATGCAATTTTTAACTTAAATTCTACTTTGCCCAATATTATTATTCATGGTTAATTACAGATGTTCCTTTAGATAAATCTATTTATCCTTTCTGTGGAACTCAATTTAATGACAACCTAATATAGTTTGGAAATCCCAGGGTTTTAGAGAAAGAAAATGGTTCGATGGCCACTTTCTGACTTTGTGACTTTAGCTAGACTCATTTAAATTTTCTATTGTTTACTTTATTTGCTTTTATAATATTTGACTAAAGTAATGGGATGGTAATTATAATGAGTAATATGACCAATATAGGCAGCATTCTGTACAATGAAAGTTATTTAGCACTGTATAACAAAATGAGAACAATTTCTAAAATGCATTTAAAAATAATATAAGCAATAACTAAAGAAGGTATGAAACATTCATAGTTGAAAATTTCACATAAATAAGAAAATACATAAAAGTTCTTCTATTAAATCCATCTGTCAGGGATCTTAATTATTAGCAACCAAATGTGCCTCTTATGGCTTTCAGCAGAGAATGAATTCCTTAAATGGATATTGATTGTCTACCAGAATCACTAAGAGGCTTTCTTACCGTGATTAGGGGCTGCAGGACCAAATCTAAAGCAGTGTGGTGACAATACCGATACTGAAGATTGCAAAGCTTCAACCTGCAATGCTGTCATCAATCAGCACTTTGGTTGTCCTTGCTACTCTACAGCTTTAATTTCTCTATAATTACAAAATCAAGAAAAATCATTTTCTTGGTTTCCTTTTGCTATTTCCTTTAGTTCTCAGCTCACTATCTTTGATCTCTCTGGTTAGAGGAACTTGGCTGACTGAACAATAACTGCAAAAGAAGTTAAAAATGTACCTGGTTATATTAACACTTTAAGCACATATCAGTAGTTATTCTAGTCTAGACTCTGCACCTCTTTTTCTTAAGCTTTCATTCTTATTTGTGTAGCTTAGTTATAATTTATGATAATGATTTATACAAAAACATTTTTATTTTCTTGTTTAAATATTATTAACTACAAAATATGTTCAGTCCCATATAACTGCTTAACACTTATTTTGCATGCACCTTGTATCTATTAAAGATATTTAGAATGACTCATTTCAATAAGTTTGCAAAATAATGGTTATATAATTTGTGTTTTAACAAAGGGATGACAGTGCAGTTACACTGACTTTTCACTTTTTTCTCTTTTTGGAGACTAGGTCTCACTCTGTTGCCCAGGATAGTCCCGATCAGATCTGAGTAGTCCAGATCCTGGATTGGATTTGGGATCCTGTGAAGTCAGGTGATCCCCAGCCTCAACCTCCTAGGTAGCTAAGATTAAAGATGCACACCACCACGCCCAACTATTTTTTGAGACTAGGTCTCACTATGTTGCTCAAGTGTGTCTTGAACCCTGGACTCAAGCCAGGCCTAGCCTTGGCCTCCCTTCCTCAGCTGGGATTAAAGATGCTTGTCACCACACCCAGTTCTTTTCACTTTTTCTTAGTTGTCAAAATACATATTCCTAGGTCTACTTATACAATTCTAATATAGTAAAATTACAAGAGGATTATGAACCAATTATACATGCTCATTATTCAAGGAAGACTATTTAAAATTTAGTTTCCTATATCTGTATGGTTCCCCAAAAATAAGGATGCATGTTTTTTTTTGGTTCGGTTGAAGTTGCAAATATATCACCATTGTGTGTAAAAAATGTACATTCTTCTAGTTTTAGTAAAATATGTCTAAATTCATGGGAATCATAAACATCTACATTTTAAGTTGAAGTCGGAGGAATTTGGTAATATTACACAGAGTCAAAGAATTTACACTTATCAAATTGTATATGATTATTACTATTTTAAAAAGACAGATTAGTTCATTTTTATATAAGGCATGGACTAAATTAGCTGATTGCTTTATTTTAGTCACATACCAGAGAAATTTAGCAAATATTTCCTCACCCTTTCTGACTATAGAAAGAATGAAAGAAATGTGGGATAATAAAAAGATTTTAAAGATTCCATCAAATATTTTAATTTTGAATGTTGACATATATGTTTCTATATTCTAATCTCTAGCATAGAAATATAAAGCTGTAAATTGAAATATAAAGCTGTAAATAGGAAAGAATTACTAGCGTCCAATTATGTATCTCTCTATTCTCTTTAATAATGAAATTTGTAGCTCCTTTTTGTCTTTACAGCAATTTCAGCAGAAAATTGCCTCTTTTTTAATAGAGGATTTTTAGAATTTAAATTTTGAATTTTATACCTTTCTGAATATCTCAATTCACTGGCAGTGTGTTAGAAATACCACCAGGAATGCATTTTCCTGAAATGCCTGACACTTCCACGTTAGTACAACATGTTGGTGGGGATCAAGAAGTCTAGGAAGCCTGTTTCAGGTAATCCAGAAAGTAGAAAGGGGGTATCAGAATTTGTGTGACTGGGAGGAACTGTATTTGGAGTTCTAATATAAAACAGATGCCTTATTGTGATAGGGGTATGAACACTCCTCTAGACTGCATCATCCCTGTTCCCACTACCATGAATCTCAGATATTTTGAACTACAGGTTCCAGCACACTCTGTCTTAGACTTGCTGAATAGAGGGTTGCTGGGTCATAGAGGTAAAGCTGAGCAGCAAGCTTAACCTTTAATAGATGGAACAACTGAGCTACTTTCTTGTTTTTTGACTCTGACTTTCACCTTGTTACTGTAGGCAGTGCAGATAATACCTAGCCACAAGATATGTAATCTCTCTTTCTCTCTCTCTAACTCATTTTGCAAATAAACCCCTTTTTAATTTCTCTGGCCTAACTGCTTTTAGATCTTGTTCTGAATTCTTTAGCAAGTGTATTAGGACTCACAAACTAGGACACTGAGACACCCCCTTTTTATTTTTGTGGTTTCTTGCTAATGCATTAATTAATTTATTAATGTTTTAAAACCTTAATTCTATGTACCTTATACTCTATTGCTTTCATACATATGTATATTATATATATTGTTTTCATATATATAATAATGTATTTAACAGAAATGGAACTTTTTTAGTCTTTAAAATGTTCAAATTCCTAGCAAAAGTACTGTATTATTCTAGGAAAAAAATTAAAAAATACTTCCTGTTGTTCATGTTTGTTTTACAATTCCTTCTATGAGAGAAATATTTTATACTTTTAAGTGATATTCTATTTTCAAGCAAAGAGATGGAATTTGCTTTCTAAAAGAAACAGTAGTAGAAAATAAAAATTGAGAAAACAACTCTATAGAATGATCAGAGGACAAAAGCATGAACAACGAACACAGAACCTTTATTTAAAGAGAAAGGAAAACAAACATTCATAAAGGTAGAAATATAGATTAATGCCTGGTTTTGAATTTAAGCATACTATGAAGTAAAATACCCAGCTATTTTATTATATTATAACACGTTTCATTATTTCTTTCTACAGTACAATCATAGGGCACATGGTGAAAGAAAATTAAAAAAACATGACTGTGAAGTTAATATTTAACAGATGTGGAGGTACATAGTTACTGTACTGCTATTCCAGGAAAGTGTGAAAAGAATTTGAAGCAACTCAAGAAAACTAATGCTTAGACTGAGTCTTTCTGGCACCAGGCAGAGTGTTTACATTTATAAGTTATTTCAAGAATTAAAACTGCTGGAGCATGTGATTTTGGCCTCTGAAATATTTATTTGTATGTGTATGTGGTTGATATATTGTGATTCACAAGAAATATATATTTGATCATTCAAATGAGCAACATATATATTTGCTCCTAACTTTTGATTTCTGGCTATTTGTTTCTATATCAGTGATCTTCAAACAAAATATTTTTAATCCAAATTACTTAAACAGATT
Source organism: Uropsilus gracilis (assembly GCA_004024945.1). Lineage (NCBI taxonomy): Eukaryota > Metazoa > Chordata > Mammalia > Eulipotyphla > Talpidae > Uropsilus > Uropsilus gracilis. Next base: position 187,464 of record PVHY01000231.1, read on the forward strand.
AGAAAACACAGAAAATAAAATATTGCGGTATTTTGTATTGGTATCATGATTAGATATTATGGTACTATGAATAGATATTGGTGACATAACTATTAAGCCATATCTATTCCTAGACCATGTTGGTATATTTAATTTCAAATAATATTTAATTTCAAATATTAAGAAATTTGGCTTATTTTGAAATATCAAGAATTTGAAAATGTAAAGGTGATTGAGAAATGGAGGAAGCAAACAAGAAAGGAAGGAAGAATGAGAGGAATGAAGGGAGAAAGAAATATCTCAGGTAAAAAATTAACATATATTTTATAAAAAAAGATTTTGCTATTAATAGGTTGAGAAATTTAAGTAAATATGGTTATGATGTTAAGTAACTTATAGAAAAAGTACACAATGTCCAAGAACAGATGGATATGTAGACAAAGAAATGGGATCTTTTAAAAAATGTATTAATAGTAAATGATAACAAATAAACATATTAAAACAAATTTAAAAAAATAGTAGCTCTTCTATCTTCTTTATTAGTAAGGTATGTTGAAATATTCGGTAATTTGAATAGTGACTGTAAATCAAGTATTGGCAAAGTTTTATTATTAAGACTAGTTAGCATTTTGTAATTTTAGTCACATAAAATATCTCTTTTTTACCCTATTATCCTTTATTTTTACAATTCTTTCAAAATATGAACTATATTTTTATTTCTTATCTATGCAGAAATATGCCTGTGGGTCAGTTCTGTCCAAAATTTACAGGCCATTGCTTTAAAATAATATCTATACCTCATTTATCCTCACAAGATGGATATTGTATATATGCTTCTTCTTTTGTTTAAAAAATGTTGTAAAAGTGCCATTTTAATACTAACAATACTAGCAACATCCTTCAAAGGAATTGAACAAAAATATTAGAATTTATATGTAACCATTAAAGGCCTCAAGTAACTAAAGCAACAATCCTGGAGGGGAAAGGGAAGAAAAATGAAGACTAACTTATTGTGCTAACTTATTTTACACTATAAAACAACTATAATTAAAACTACATTGTATTAGAATAAAAGCAGGCACATAGTTTAATGGAACAGAACTGATAACCCAGGAATAAAATTCACACACACACACACACACACACACACACACACACACACATATGTGAACACTCAATGTATAATAAAGGAAACATAACAATGCAATGAGGAAATAGGATTTTCAATAAATGGTGCTGAGAAACTGATGGTCACATATAGAAGAATGAAGTTGGATCACTCTCTAATCTGATGCACAATGATAAATTCAAAATGGAACAAGGCTTAGATAAGGCATGCATGAATAGAATGGACAGGAAAAATACTGGTGACATGATTGATGATGTCAGTGATAAGGGAGAGTTTGAAGACTTGAACACTTTGGCACTGGAAATAAAAGTAAAATAAAAAGGGATAGTTTTAGAAAGAAAAGTATCCAAGTAGACTAAAAAGATATTTTACTGAATGGAAAAAATATTTACACATGCAATTGTTAAAATTTAAGAGATATAAACAACTTTTTTCAATTTAAAAATAAAAGGCAAAATTCAATGACCTGAACAGACAATTCACCAAAGACGAGATTCAGAGACTTGTTACATACATGGGGAAATGTTCAGCACTTTTTTTTTTAGCAAGGAAAGAATACACTCTCACTGATTTCTCCTCATAGATAATGAAGAAAGAACATCAACACCCTGTTCTTTCCTTATGGGTGATTAGCAAAGGAACAGGAAGGCCATCTGCTGATTGTTGCAAAGACCCCATATTGTAACATCCTGTCTGAAGAATCTTATTAACCAAAGCAAATTTTCTATCAGAAGACCTAAATTTAGTTAGTTGGCTTCTTGCTTTATTCCTTAAAACTCCCGGTATGACATGTCCCTCGTGGACTCCACCTTAGGGATGCTAACTGTTCTTTAGTAAATGCTTTTGTGATTATATTGCACTCTAATTGGTCCTATGTTGCAATAATGACAGAGCAAAACTTCTTGCATAATGTATGAAATAGGGAAGCCAGAGAAAATAGAAACAAAAGGGGATATGTCGAGGAAAAGATTTATTCAAAAGAATTAGCTAATATGACTTTGGACTGATAAGTTCTCAAATCTTCAGAATGAGTCAGAAAAATGAAACTAGCAAATTGATGGTATAGCTCCAAACTGAGTCCAAAAGTCTAAGAACCAGAACAACCAATAATGTAATGCCAGTCTAAAGACTGCAGACCTTTGACACAAGAGATGCTGATATTTCAGTTTAATTAAGTCTAAAGGCATTAAAAAGTCAAGGATCCAGTAGGAAGGCAGACAGACAAGAGAGATTCTCTTTCATGGATTCTAAGGTCAGTTTTTGTTTTATATAGGTCTTCCACCAATTGCATGGGCTCCATTCACATCAGAGAGGACATCATTATGGATTCCCACAATTTTAATGTTAATCTTGTACACAGACACCCTCAGATAACCCAGAATAATGTTTGACCAAATATGTGGACACTTGTGACCTAATCAATTGGACACATAAAATTAGCTGTGCCAGCAACCCACTTGGTTTTAATGGTTCAGAGGAACATACTCAGGCTAAATAAAGAGAAATGTATACCTTGTGCACTCATAGCTTACTTTCTGTTCAAACTTTATCAAAGTTTGGAAAAATTTACCACAATTTTACCTATAAAGTCACATTTTTATTTGTGGGAATATTCCCTTACCACAACTGATAGATGTCATCTTTCTCTACCCATGGGATTTTATTGCAGGATCAATAGACTGTTTAAACAAAACTTGCTTCTTCAAGTATGTTCTTTGTACAATTTCATCTTTTACCGTATCGTTTTGGAAGATTGTGACCCTAATTATTGAAATCATTCCTTTTCTATTTATTAGTTTCTGGCATAAAGGAGAATATCTTGCATGTAGTCATTCATTTTGCTATGTGAGTGAAAATATAATTATAACTGAATGTTCCTGTACTGAGAATAGAGAAAGAGGTAAAATAGAAATAGACAGTATGGTATTACTTCATTTTCCAGCAAAACAGGCCACTGACTAAGAAGAGTTATCATCTACCAGTAAAATAATAAAACAGAAAGTTTATAAATACTTTCAATTTGGCTTTTGCTTTATTTCTGAAACAGATCTGCACGAGTACATGGCACTGAGTATGCCAAAGCTACGCTTCTCTGTTTAAACTTACCCTCGGTGAGTAAGTATGCACTCTGCTTTGAAAAATATCTCTTTGAAGACACATCATTCACAATCCTGCCACAACATTCTAACCAGGTTAGAAAATGTAAGCACTCTTGAAACTTTCAAAAACACTCACAGAGGACGGTGCATTGTACAGTTTACAGTGCTCAAAGATACAGGTCACTCAGGTTACTCTAGCATGGTGTGCAACTCCGAAGCAACAATGATTTCCTGTGACTAAATTAATGTAAAAATTGTATGTATTGATAGGTAGAATGGTTGAGAAAACGTGACAGAACTTAAAATATATTTATACTAGATGACCTTATAGCAAAAGTAAAAAAGCTAACATGTCTTAAAAAACATTTCACAAAATATAATGGTAAAAAAACAAAACATGTCACTTACATATAATCAAAGTTGTCTTTTCATTCAAAGCATTGTTTTGAAGTGCTCATTTTCCTTTTCCCGCCTTACAGCTGACAAAAATATATAAATTAGAATATTTAAAAGTAACCTATTCATTTACTGGCTAAGCCAAATAAAAGCCATATGAAATTTCCATTGAATAGAGATAAAAATAACTTTGTAGTATTAAGCCTACACATTTTAGAATTTCCTTTAGAATTTTGATAGATATTTGCAATTTCAAGCATTTTTTTCCTTCTTCATCCTCCAAAAGTATTTTAACAAATGATTTAGGCAATCTTTTTTGTTGCTCAATTTTAAAAATATCTTTGTTGAGTTGATGAGAGGTTACCACCTTTCATTTGATTTTGTTTTTCTTCTAGTACTGTGCAAAATTACACTTTAATTAATATGTAAGTCTTACTATTCCATAATAAATCACATCAAATATTGGTTTTATCTATTTTTTTTCTGTAAAGGATTTAGGGAATCATCAGTAGATTCAGGTAAATATGGAAATCTGGACTTCCCTTAATAAATTTAATCTGGAATCACTAATTCACAGGTGATAGAAGTTTCACCTCTCAGATGAAATCTTAGTGAATAATCACTTACTTTATATCTACAAACTTTTGTTAGCAGCTTGCAGAAGTAAATAGAATGTCTTTAGATATTATATACTAAACTCTGTTTCTGCAAAGGATTGGAAGCACTTCATTTGTTCAAATCAACTGAAGCAATTCCATACTTTAGATAATTTTTTGTTTGTCTTCCCCAAAGAATTGGGAAATGGGACACAAGGAAGAAAAGGGGGTAATACAGAGGTGGAAGGATGACAAAAATTTGGATCCTGATTCATGCTAAATAGCTTTCCCTCGTCCAATGGACTACAGGATTCCACAGCTACTACATAAACTTCATTGTTCCTGTCAGTGTTTATGGAGTCAATGTAGATTAAGTCTATGGAAGTACAGCATTTAAAAATAAATACATTGACAAAGCATGTATAAATACATATGTGTATATGTATATAAAATTAACATTGCATAAATATGTCATATAGCATATAAATATGAAGACATTTAATATAAATATACATTAAGAAGAGAAATATTCAGGCAATGACCAAAATACTCTCCCTATGTACTGTTGATAGCATTCTAAAATAATAGTAAAAATTGTTTTAGACTTAAGCAGGTGTTTTAATCAAAGTTCTCATATCATTTATCTGCTGAGGCTTTTTCCGGAAACAAAAGGTGTTTTTTATTTACTGCTTCTTTGGGGATCCAGGCTTAGACATCTAAGATTCCATTCTGACTGGTAGTGGCATATGGAGGATGAGTACTCTATATATGCATTGTTCTTGGTAACTATGGCTGTAGCTACACATTTCTCCTAATATATTCGGTAGAACTCACCACAGGAAAGCAAGGAAATTTATTTTTAGTTTTGCAATAGTACTCCTGGGTGTGCAGAAGGTGTTGGTGGTAATAGTTCCAACAATTGCCAGAGACATTTAAAAGCTTTTAAAATGGGTTTACATTGACTTTAGGGTATTTATCGATACTCTCATTAATATCATGATAAAAAATGCTGTTACTTTGTATTTCTCGCTCCCCAGCATTGCCTTCCACCATTCTCTTTCCTCTTTTTCATTCTTTTTCTTCATGTGAAGTACACAGCTTCACATGGTCTAACATCATGTGGAATATTTGTATATTTGAATTGAATGCAGTATTTTGTGGCATAACTTTCACCACCGAGGACTGTCTTTCTTGCCTTACTGTTATATATTGGGGAGGGGGAGAGTTCATTGGAGATTTATAATTTTACTTTGCATTTCTTCCCTAACCTTGAATATTCTATGATGTGCTGATTAAAAAAAAAAAAAAAAAGCAAAAAAAAAAAATAGCTCTGATATGAACAATGGAATGTGCATTTTAAATTGTATGCTAATTATCTGGTAATATCTTCTTGGACTCTTTTCAATCAATGTTTCCTTCTAGCATATGACTGTTATAGCGGCTGCCTATTAAATTTTAAATCAGGTAAGAAGGTGCAAATTGCCTCATGAATGTTTTTTTCCCCTTTTGCAAATTCTTCTTCCTGTTTATAGCTTCACAGTTGCTATACTTTCTCTGCTACTGTGTTTTTGTGCTAAATTATTGTGCAAGTATGAGTGTGGTCGTTCTTAAATGAGAAACACGTACATTTCCATCATGTTGCCTTTGAAAAGGAAACCCAACCCAATGGGTGAGCACATTACCGAGACCATAAGCAGCTAATTAAGAACCTCCTGAAATTCTGGGCATGAGTTTAGTACAGAAGCATCAATCAGTTTTCAGAGCTCTTAATATCGCATGAGAGAAGTTTTTGATGGGGGCAATGTGGTAATCTGCTTCTTGGGCTTATGGATGTACCTGATTAAGTTGCTTATGAAAATGTGATTTCTCTGAGCTTTGGGCAAATTTGATTTAAAGAATGAAGTCAAGAAATTTTTGATACAGTACTGAAGTGACAGGTTAATATTATTGGGAAGAGAAGGTAGAGATGCAGGCTTTTTCATTTCAGTATTTCAATTTTGTCAATAGGATTGGCACTATAATTATCTCTGGATTAGTCACAGGCCTATATACTTGTTAAAACTGAATATAAAGTAAACTGTAACTTGACAGGAAATTCGTTTTAAAAGATATGACAGCAGAGTGGGGGGCGAGAAGTTCATGTTAAAAAAGAAGTCAAGTCTTTTAAAACTTAACTGCTGAAGTTTAATATTATTTTTCAAAAGATAGTATTGATAAAGATAGCAGCATGGAGTCACATTTTGTCAAGACTTGGTAGAATCGCAAGATGAGGCAGCTTCTAAAGATAAAGACATCAGAATCAAGGCTACCCTGGGCAACTGTGGGACCAGCCCTCCCTTAGGCATTTTTCGACCTTTCATTGAGTTTGTGGGCTTTATGTTCTAACAAAGGAGAACAGGAAAATATCTGTTGAATGGAAAGTTGTGACTATACTTCCTCTTCCTTCACTGTTCTATTTACTGTTCATTTCTTTACTTATTCTTCCAATAACCATTCACTGAGCATATGCAACTCTTAAGTGAGTGAAAAGTGTTTGTTTTGTTTTATATTCCTCATCACTTTGTATATTTTAAACTTAACTTCATTTCTCAATAGCAAATATTATATTTAAAGATTTCAATGGAGACAGTGATAAAAACATCACGAAGTTAGATGAAATGAATGAACTATGACAAAAAACAAGTACTTCATAAAAATTCTAGTCTAAAACCACACCTCTTACATTTTTCCTAGCTATGGATATAGGGAAAAACAAACAAACAAGAAAAAATAAAAACAACCAATGGGACTGAACAATGGAGTGAGAGAGGAGGGGGAAGAGGTGGGGGAAGTGAAGAGCACAAAAGATCAGGATGGTTAACAGGTGTTAGTGAAGTGGGAAAGCCCTGGGGTACACAATAATGCAATAATGAAATATAAATATAACTACACATATATATATGCAAATTAAAAAAAATTAAATTAAATTAAAAAAAAAAAAAGAACAACCATCACAGAGATAGTTGACGTTCTCTGTGGATATCTCGTCTATCCTATTCCCCACTGTACATTCCCAGAAATAATAATTAGTACACTGGATCTGATGTTTGCCATGCCAGTGGTATTTGAAACTTATAAATGACTTATATTATTTACTGATGTAAATAATATATTATTCTGCATGGTTATAATTTTGTAATTACAGTATTGTAATATGTACACCTATCTATGTAACTTGTTTTAGTTCCACAAATTTTTTTTAAATTATTAAAAAATAATAATAAATAAATAATTTTTTCCTAGCTAGATATTTCTACAAGCTGCAAAATGTTCAGAATAAAAGATGTTGAAGAGAAATATAATCATTGGGAAGGCAATGTACAATGCATATTTAACACAGAAAGGAATTAGAATGTATCACCCTGAGGAATTTATGAGCTACAGTAGCCACAGAAATGTAATATAAGAATGAGAAAGCTTTAGAGCACATTAGAAACCACACTTTTCTTTTAGGCATGTAGTACACCAAAGAAATGATTATTTGGTGTGGGTAAAGTACCATAAAGTACCATTCGGGTTGTTATAATAATGTTTTAAGTAGCAAATGCTGAATAAAAAATGTTCAGCTGCAGGAGAGACACTAAAAAAATTAAGATGTATCCATTAGATAATAAAAATGAAGCATTAGATGCCTCACTGACATGGAAATATGTTTACAATATACCATTGTATTTAAAAACAGGTCAAAAGATAGATAGTAGATAGAGCTGAAAACTAAAATAAATTTATGTGAAATTTTAAAATTCATAATCATGGTATATTCCCTTTTGCAAATACATATGTATATTTAAGGTAAATTTGTTCAGAGCTATACAAATGTTTTCAAAATTATTACATCAACAAAACAAAGCCCTAATTAGGGGGATAAGAAGAAAATGGGAACAGATTAGACAAATTGGACACAGTTGCAAAATGATCTTGAACAAATATCTCTTTGATTCTTATTTCTACATGTATACATCAAACCCCATTTTCCTCTCTTGCAAGATTATGGTGGAAACTAAATTAGACTATCAATCAGCTCATACTATTCTTAGAACATAAGAGCAATAATCATAGTAGGTCATTTTTTCCCATCTACATAATAGTCATATTTTTTTCTTTAAAATAAACAATTTTGCTTTTAATTTTTTGTTTTTAATTGAGATTAATATATGACAAGAATGAAAATGACAAACATTTAGTATTTGTCTCTCTCATTTTGATTTATTTCCTATAGTTTCATCCATGTTGTAGCAAGTAACAAGATTTATATCCAGGTTGATAGTAGTTCATTTTGTTTGTGTAAGACACTGTTAACCATTCATCCTTTCATGGTAGACTATAAGAAAGGAGAGCTTAGGAATGGAGGAAACTGAAACAAATGCAGCGTACTGTAGAACTAAAGCTACCAAAGTAGAATGATAGAGTATTAGAAGTAAGGGAAACATAGTACCCAACAGACTAGTGCTTTGGTGATTAATATGGTGTGATAATATACATTAAAAGAGGTATGAAGCTATATTCCTAAATATATATGCAGTGTTGCAAACCATTGTTACATCAACAAAAAAAAATCATACAAATAGATACAAAATAAAACATTCAAATTAAAAAATAACCAATGTTATCTTTATTCTATGCTGGAAAATTTCTATTTTGCTTATACACCAACAAGTATTTAGATTTTTGATTAAATTCAATCAAATTATTGATTAGCTATTATTTGTTCTGCATTCTCCCAGGTGTTAGAGATAACTGAGGTAAATACTTTAAAGTTTCTGCCTATAAGACAATATAAAGAAGGCAAATAATTATAATACTGTGTAAAATAATTATAGTTATAGGTACAATATATAACGATACCACAAAGGAGGGCTTGTTTAACAATGGAGGGAACACATTTCCCAAAAGATACAATTTCTCATGTGGGTTTGGAAATTTGACTAGGGCTATAAGAATAGGGTAATTTTTAGTCCAAGGCTATGAATTGAATAAGACTAAATATCTAAAAGCAAGAAACTAATCACTGGACACCGTGGATTTTTACAAAAAGTGATTCAATGGTTTCTGAAAAGTGGATTTCTTTACGTTCCCTTGACTTTCTTTACAACTAACACACTCAGATTTCCTAATTTTTAACTTTATTATATTACTTTCCTATAGATATATATTATTATAATTTCAAACCTTTGCTATTGTTTAATAAAGGTGTATTTTTATGATTAAGACTAATTTTTAATGGATTACTTTCCAACTTTAATTCATACCTATCAACAAAGTTGGTATCAACTGCAACCTTTCTTATGATATTCTTATCAATAATAATTTTATTTCAATATATGAAAATTTAATACATTATAAAGGATTTCCAAGTTCAATTTTCCATTGCAGAGGCTGGTACATGCTAAAACAATGAACAAACATAAAACTGAATGTATTCACTTCTTTACAATGGGGCATACATTCACAGTGAGGTGCCTCAGACTAAGGAGATTTTTTTTTAGCACAGGAAAAAAAAGTGCAAAAAGACACAAAATTTCCCATTTGCCGCTACCTCCAAACCTTTTATGCTTGCTATGAGCAATTGCATGGCTGAACAGGTTTTAAGAAACCATTGGCAATCAAGCAATCATTTACGGTAGAAAGACTCAATAGTGCTAATATAAACAGAGCGGGAACCACAAAGACTTTAAAGAGTATATTCTCGTGAAAGTTGCAAATGCCAATAGAAGTGTATATATATAGATATATATATCTGTATATATATCTATATATATATATATCTGAGGCTATTGAAATATTTTTAATATGTAAAGAGAGAAAATACACTATCATCTCAGGTAAAGAAGACAAGTTTATGTAATTAAATTATCAGGGAAAATTTTAATGAATTCTAAAATAAAAGGGATAAAAATTTGAAAAGATTTTAAAATTCATTTTAAATAAGTTTATCAGTGCTGCTAGCAGCAAGACTCATGATAAATGATATAGAAAACCAGGCAGAAAACAGCTGGAATTGAATACCTTACAAAAAGAGATAAATTAATGAAAAATGAGATTATTTGTATGCAGAATAGATGAGGCTGATCCATCAAACAGGTAACAGAGATGACTGAGAAAACAAACAATAAAATAATCAGACATATCTGTAGATAGGAAATTATACTTCATTAAAATGACAAAATCTTAACCAAATTATCATTAACAAAATATTATTTAAAAATCCAGCAGCCATACTATCATTATTGGTTCCTAAAAGTAAAGTAAAATAGTCAAGATTAAAAACAATAATATTTTCTTAAACACAAAGACAACATACTATGCTCACCAAGAATGACTCTAGGAAAAGGACATTTCGATGCGGTGATTTCAGGGTTGTCATTTTGATACAGGGTTGTCATTTTCATACTTCCCTTTTGAAAGAGGGATATTTTGATTTAAGTTAGACTAAAATTAACCTTTGATAAATTATTTATTTAAAAATTGCCTAATATTTAAAACAAACTGATCTTATCTCTAAAGATTATATTTTTAACTCTGTTTTGCACAGTGATTTTGTTTCCATCAAGATTTCTTAATTTTTCTTTCTTTGCTCAATTATCGATTTATATTATTTATTTTATTTAGTCTTATTTTAAAATCAGGTTCCTCTGGCCAGGCATGGTGGTGCATGCCTGTAAACAGCAGCCTAGGAAGCTGAGGCGGGGACCAAGGATCTCTGTTCCATTCCTGCTCGGGGCAACATAGCGAGACTATTTTTTTAGAACTAAGGTTCTAAACCTTAGTTCTAAAAAAAATAGCTAGGCATGGTGGTACGCGCCTGTAATCCCAGCTACCTGGGAAGCTGAGGCTGGGAATTGCTTGAGTCCGTGGTACCCCAGGCAATGTGAAACTTCAGTTCCTTGGGCAAAAATAGTGAGACCTAGTCTCAAAAAAAAAAAAAAAAATATATATATATATATATATGCATATATGTATAATAAAATCAGATTTCTTTGTATGTTTTACTGCTTTGTTATTACATAAATCTCATTGTGTGTATATAATTTTTTCTTTTGACAACTGCTCCTTTTGGGCAGTTGCCTCCTTTGGTAGATTTGATGTTTTTTATTTTGAATTCTAAATTTGCATGATATTAATTATCAAGGATTTTACTTTTGGTATTTGTTTATTGTAGTTATGAACATATTTACATTCTATCTGTAGATACTATGTTTTTGGTAACTCTCTCTAAATTCCAAATGCTTTTCAACATATTTCAAATGATCTCCTTTAACAGAAACACATATTTGTTAAGCCTTACATCTCCTTAGCTGGCTTTTGGCTTTTTATATTGACACTTTTTCTTTTAAATTTATTTCCTTTTCTTTCTAACTTCCTACAGGTCAATTTCTTTAGTTACATCTTCTACATGCTAATCTGCAATTGTGGGAGAACTAGTTTTAAGTTTTTCCCTATTTTATTTTAGCCATTTACATTCTGAAGGTGATTATTATAACCACTTTTATTACTTTTATAAATATTTGTATTTAAGTTTTTCATTTTTCTTTTTCTAATTGTCAGTCTATTATGTATGTTATGAAAAGTTTTACTTGGGATTTTAGGTTTAAAATTTTATTGCATCACTTAAATTTTAATTGAAAATTATGAACTTTGAATATAAAGCTTTAACTTTATATTTTGATTTTTGCAATTTTAGAATATAGTCATTACATAATGGTCTTTCATCCACACAAGTTCCTCTCCAATTAAGAGTTCCTTTTTTAGATTAAAGTACAGTCACATTTTACATATGGTTAAATTCTCCTGACAGTATGTAGGATGAAATTAATCTTAGTGAAATTGTTGTTGAGAAGCATTAATGTACAGAATTATAAGTAGATATTCCACCTTCCACTATAGATACTTCAAATTTCTTAGACTGCATATGATATATATGAGTTGCACAAATAAAATGATCCTTTTGTTCCCAGTGTAACATTTTTTACTGAGATATGTTTTGACCCGGTTTAATTATTCTACTTTTAAACACTATTATTAAAATAAAAGCCCAAACCTCTAAGTAAGGAATTTCTGTAATTTATGTAACAAAAAATATTATACTACATTACATATTGAAATCTCTGAGTATACATAATAATCATCTTTCTCTTCAATTTTTAGCAATATGTCAGTACTGCATTAATACATATAATCAATCATGATAGTCTCCTTTTATTTGGATTTCCTAGCTAAAATTTTGGCAAGAAATTGGCATGCTACTATTCGAATACATGTTTTCATTTTTTATCACCTTTATTCAACACTTAGTTATACTGGATGACAGATTTCTCATCCAATATTTGTTCAGTTTATCATCAAATCTTTGCAACTCAGCCTCATTAAGAATAACAGTAATAAATTAATATTAACACTGACCATCTATTAGATGTGCAACAATACTGAGAAGATTACAGATATAAATCTAAATAATGTAATACTAAAATACTAAATTTGTCATGCTATGTTGAAATAGAAGGACATTTCAGACTATGAGAGTGGTTAAGAAGAGGAGTTAGAATTTAAACTCTGTCGTGAGTGATCACTTTTTGATAGAAAGAAATGGTCAGTTTTCTAGGGCTTATTTTGGTTCAGTTTTCTCTGTTCCTTTGTTTGGGTTATTATTTTCCATACACGAGTTAATTCATCTGGTGTGACCAAAGAATTGAGGTTATAGAGGGGGAGGTTTGGAAATGGGGGACGAAAGGGGCTTGAACTACTATAGAGAGTTATTGGATCTTTGATGGTGGGCAGAGTGTGGTAACATCTGATGAGATGTGAACCTATAACCTTAAATCTTACACAGTATTGTAAACCAATGGTATATCAATCAAAATTAAAATCAAAATTTAAGATTCTCTGGCAAAATTGAAATTCCAATGAAATATTTCTAAAATGATAATTATGTATTTTGTAAAAATGGCATATGTTGCATTAAATTTCTTCATTCTAGAAAATATCAGTAGTGTGAATGTAGAAAAATAAAAAAATGAAAGAGAACTAGGTAAATACTTTTACATTAGAAAATAATACAAAGGAAAAACTAGAAAGACATTAGAGGACTGATAAGGAGATCATCAAATTAGAATAAAGGCTCAAGTAAGAAAAAATGGAATGTTAATAAAGTTGAAATACAAATTTGAGAAAGGAAAATGTCTAACTACTGCTATCAATTCACCACTGAGAACTTTATGTCTTCCTGGAATATGGGTGCCATTGTTAGCCAATAGAAAGAAAAACTGAAATTGATGAAACTAACTTATAAAGAAATAAAATCTCTCTTGCAATAGTGCATAGAAAAAATTAGAAAAGATTATAGAGATAAGGAAGCCCATTATGGAACAAGTTTAATAGTCAGGCATGCTGCTTAACACAGAAGGTAAACATGTTTATATTATATGCTTAATTGATAAATTAACAATGAAAATAACCCAAAGATGGTTACAGTGAGAGAAAAGAAGCCCCATTCACTAAGATGGATGCAAAGATAATTACAAGTGATGACAGTATTAGAAACTAACTCAAAGGAAGGTGTAAAAAAGATTAGAAATTCAGCCCAGATGCTTGTAGTGTTTACAAACAAGAACAGCAACTTTTTTAACTAAAGATGACTAATTTGATTTTAATTATATTGAATTTGAGGAGGAAAAGTTTAGGTGGAATGCTTAAAAGAGTGTCTATGTTTTTTTTATTTTTTGTTCCTTTTCCCCAAGCACTTAGAAAAGTAAATTTGAAATATTTAGATGAACGTGACTTTACAGAATATCACAAGAAATGAAGTCTATATTTTGCATAAAAATAAAATAATATTGTAGAAGTTATCTAGAAGTGTTCATGAAATATCAATACTATTTTAATAGTGTATACTTATTGAAAATGTTATTTTTCTCTGGTATTTACTAGGGAAGTACTTGGAATATATAATTAAATAGTCTTAAAATATTTGCATGGAAATTAAGTTCACCATCAATACATATTGAAAAATACTCTATAGGTTTACAAAAAAGAGAAGGAACTTATGTTTTATACTTTGTTAGGATACTGTAATATGTATGTGTGTGTGTGTAACTACTCAATGTCTTCTGGCTTGAAAATATTTTAGTATTATATATTTCTTACTTTGTTATATGTATTATTCTTCAAAGCATGATATAAACTGAGACTAAATTATAGTCTCAAAATAAAGAGCTTGAGGACTAACATAAAGGACTTAATGCTATTAAATAGGAAATAGTTCATTGAATGTGCTAGATCCTTTTAACACTGATAATAATTCTGAAAAAAAATATATAGACATTGTAGTTATGTAGAGAACTGTGGAAGAAAAGCAAAATGAAAGAGGGATTATTATTTCATGGTATCAAGAAAATAATAAATTGGTCTTTTCTTCTTTTTCCTAATAGCCTATATCTGATTTGGAAAATATTCATGAAGTCTATAAATTCTAATTACTTCATGTTTATTCTGCCTGAAAAAAGAAAAAAAAATGATATCTGATCCTGTTACTACTGTTAACAATTTACATTTAAAATTACATACTAATTACTTTTCCATGTTTTATTGATTTTCTTCTGGTGCAACTTCATTGATTAAATGAGACAAAACATATGGCATTGAGGTTTCTCACTGATGTTTTCATCAAGATTGTATTTAATCCAAATGGTACAGTATTTTTTGATCTAAATAAAAACTTCAATTTTATGGATAGTTGTCTAATCATTTTTTCTTTCAAGAACTGGTTTCCTTCACCTGTTGCTTTGTTACTCAAATACAACAGTACTCTGTTATCATATTTTCATTTATAATGAAAATAGTTAAAAATAAGTATGAAATAAATAAAATTTTGTCTAAGTCATTACAGGCCTTCAAAACTATAGCTAAATGATACGCAGCTTAGCAAATAAATGGGAGAGTGAGAGAATAGAAAAAAGTAGATCAAAGACAATAAAAATCATTGGTTGGACTTAGTATCAAGTGAATACTTAACATCCTTCTTTATTGTAGGACCTTCCTCTTTTAGAAGATTCAAACTACATAAATTGCAGATGTCTTGCTGTACCATGCATAAAAGTTCTGTGCAAAAATGTGGACCTGTGAATTGTTTCATGATTCCAGTGTGTCCAGAATAAGGTGCATATTTTTTATCAGATATTCTGAGAGTTGATTCATTATTACTTTAACTTCCACAAAATATGACTACATAGGTATGAACAGCCACTTAGTTTCTATTTGTTAACTCTCAAATTTGTTCTTTTATTAAATAATTTATACTCATAAAAATTAGATATGACAAGTATAGACTTTACTTTTATTACCTTCTCATTATTTTAATTAGTTTTGTTTCTTTTTGATGTTTAAATCCAGCTCTTAATTATTAATACACTTTTCATAAAAACCAAACTACCATATGACATATTTTAAAAATGTTGACTACAACATTTATCTGATCTCCTGCTTTTAGCTCTGATTATTTCTGAGATTTTCATCCAATTAATTTCTACTCATTTATATTATAGTTTTCTATTGACCTCGTGATTGGCTTACATTGCCTGGAGTACCACAGACTCAAGCACTCTCCAGCCTCAGTTTCCCAGGTAGCTGGAATTACAGATGCTTGCTACCATTTTTTTGAGACTAAGTCTCGCTATGTTACCCCTGGTGAGTCTTGGACTGTGATCCCCAGTCCCAGACCCCTGGTGGGTCTTGAACTGTGATCCCCAGTGGAAACCTGTGATTCCACAGGTTTGTAATTTATAAGCATCCACCACCATGCCCAGCGTATTTTGCCTTTAAAGATAAATTTTCCTGCTAGATTTCCACTAAGAGTTATCAGAGAACAGTGGGAAATTTGAGAACTGAAAGTCAGGGAACAATCTACTCTTGAATAGTCTTTTGGGGGGGTGGTTCCTGGTAGATTTTAGCTTATTCTTGTTCTCCAATCTGTGTCCAGTTCTTCTGCCTAACAGCTGACAACTTGAAATCAAAGTGTGACCCTGGAGTAAAACATGTTCCAAGCACACAGAAACAATAGTTTCTTCTCAAGTTCTTTAGAAACTTCATGCACATCTATATTTTTCTTGATATATCACCTTTCTCTAGATTTTGAAATTACTTCAGATAGAAGTCATTGACTTGTTTTCTGAGTCTTCTTACCTTCATTTCTCTTAATTCCTTGTAGGACATTATAAGGTTTAATACCTGAGCTAAATCTCAGACTCTGTTTATATTATTAAGGACTCTGTGTCCCTGGTTTAGCCCCCAGAATTGATTATATACAAACAATCTATGTATGTATGTATGTATGTATGTATGTATGTATCTATCTATCTATCTATCTATCTATCTATCTATCTATCTATCTATCTATCTATCTATCTATCTATCTATCTATCTATCTATGTATCTACTATCTATGTATCTATGTATCTATCTATGTATCTATCTATGTATCTATCTATGTATCTATGTATCTATCTATCTATCTATCTATCTATCTATCTATCTATCTATCTATCTATCTATCTATCCATCCATCATCATCTATTCTTCATATGTAAAATGTATTGTTAGGAGAATTTTATGGAGAGAAATGTTTACTCAGTTGCTCTGTCTCTTCAACCTAGACTAGATCAGGTACTTTCCTAAATTCTCTTATAGTTTCCAGTTTCCTAGTCCATTGATATATTTCTTCAAAATATGGCATTCTTTGTATTATAGCTATGTATCAAGTGATTTATCTATCAACATATACTGTTAATATGTATCTAGATAAACTGCCAGATGTATGTTCTTCATTATATATGCAATTGACAGCACAGTCTTTGGCATAAGAGACTATCAGTACACATTTGTTGAACAACTGAATAAATATAAGATTCATATTATGAAAAGACTTAAAGCAAATAACAAATTATTTTTATTGTACTATCAAAGAATATATACAATACAAATAAAATTTTTAAATGGAATGACATTCTACCTGTAGAGTTATATCAATTAAGATCAAAACGTATCATGTATATTAAATACCCAAATATATATGAACTAAAATGCTCACGGATTTTTATTTTGATAGATAAAAAAAATATGGGGGCTATTAGTTATAGCTACATATGTAGTCTTATGTAGCTTTATGAGTATAGTTTCATAGTGAAAGATAAATGAGTATCAGAGTTTTCATATTCATCTACCATTAGCATCTATGACCAGCACCTGTGCTATTGTACACTCCTCATGATTGTGTGTACCTGGTCCAATATGTAAGTGGGTACACTTGGACCTCAGAGACAAGGAAAAAAATGTGGAGTCACCCTTGTAGAGGGGGAATTTGGAAGAATTCCAGAGAGAGAGAGAGAGAGAGAGAGAGAGAGAGAGAGAGTTCTCTTTGCTGAATAAACAGCAAAGACTAAACCTGTTCACTATTAAAAATTCTATGAAGATAATACCAAGGGTTCTGACATTCTTCTTTAGCTGTTAGAAACAATGATGAACCTATCCAGAATGAGCTAGTTGCAAAGCACAGTCTAGAGCTTTAATGATATAGAGCTCTAAAGATCTACAGTACAGCAGTTTTGATTTTAACTGCTGGTGACTAAGGATCCATCCATATCAGTGATAACTTCTGTGATTATTAATGCAATTTTGACATACTTTCTCTCTTGGAATCACATGTCTATAAAGCCAGTTGATGTTTTTCAGCTGTTGAAAACATTGATTTATATTAATACATCTATTCTAATATTCCCAAATGACAGAAATCTAGCCCATTATTTTCCAGAAAATCAGAATTGCATACAGTATATGTACTACTCAGTTATGTCATGAATACAGAAATTTCCAGAGACATTGCAAAGAAGAAAGGAATTTACACTGAAGAGAAGAGGCATGCATAAATGTTGGAAGAGCCAGGTCAGTGATGATCAGGACTCTTCTAGTATATTTCACAAAACCCAGATTGTAGGAATTACAGAAAATTGCTTTTGAGTTTCCCAGCAGCCTACATGGGTGACTTTCTGGAGGTTACGTGTAAGTTTTCAGTAAATTCTCACAATTAACACCTGCCAGTCAGGTGCCTATCCACAGCTACTAGTTGAAGAGTAATTACTTCTTTTTTTCCATTTCCCAAATATTTTGAGAGTTCCCTTCAATATTTCAGGAAATATTGGAAACATCCAGTTTCCAAATTCTAGTTCCTGTTACAAGAGAAAACTTAAAAGGGGAGGGTGCTGCATCATTGTTTTTGATATTGAAACCCATTTAGAGGTATTTCATCTTCTCAGAACTCATCACCCAATTTTTTTTTTGTCTACTGATAAAATTGAAGGCCACTCTAAGAGAGTTAAGCTTATAATATTTTATTTTCTCACACAGATGCCATTTTTTCATAAATAATAACCAAGTTTTCTAATTATCCTCCAGGAAAGTTGAAGTACATATATAGAGATTTGAAGCAGCCTGTGTGAAAAAACATCTGAAAAAAATTAAAGTTTCTGGACAGATGTTATAAGAGTCTTGCAGAAAAAGCTATCAGCATTACAATTCCAATTCTAATTTACTTTACATCAGGCATTTAAATTTATTATCTTTAGGCCATATGTTCCAAATGAAGTTTGATTCTATATTCATGAATCAGTTGACAATGAATAGTTAAGTTCTGCTAATTCAGAAAGGTGAAGTTGAGTGAGCTTATTTAAATGGGAGAATATTTGTAACTACAAATTCTACATACCATCAAAACACTTCCAAAAAAGACCTGCCATATGTTTTAAACCGTGGTAGAAATGGTTTTAAAAGAAGCTGCAGCTTTTATGTAGCTATACTTGAGAATATCTTAGCATTTCCATTAAAATTCTATTTTGAGAGTTTTAAACTTGGCTCTAGAATTCATTGTAGGCTTAAATTTAACATTTGAAATCTAAGGAAGTATTAAGTAACAGAATATGTTAAAATGGTTTAATTTTATAGATATCTAATACTTTAGTGATACAGTTAAATTGGAATTATTTAAAAAATATTTGTGTCATGTGGATTATTAGCAGTGGCTCATATAGGTGTGATAATGAGTATCATGCCATGCATGTGACAATCTCCATGAGCATTGCATTTTATTTGCTAGAAAGAACAACAATGCCTATAGGGTGGGAGAGAGCATATCCTGGACATACAAAGATCTCAATACAAAAACTAAGGATGTAGTGCAGATTTTTGCAAAGCAACCCATGGGAGGCAATGTATTAACACTGAACATTAAGAAAAGTTACCAAGATACTCAAATTACCAAAATACTCTAAATATATAAACTAGAGAACTTCTTGCTAAAAAAAATCCATGAAAATCACAACACTATTCTGTCCATTTGTTATATAAAACATGATTTTCTTCCCTATACCCTCCCTTTAAAAGTCAGGCAGTTTTAAGCTCAGAAAGTTTGCAGGACAGACCCACTCCAACTCCTGTTTACAGTACAGAAATAATCCAGTTCATACTAATAATCTTGGGTTTAATTTGTGATAAAAGAATAATAGAAGAGTGGGGAGCTTCTGTATTTTGTTTAAGTCACAATGGAATCAGGAAGACCAATTTTAGTCCTGGGTGTCACATGTATTGTCACTACAATGATCCCAACTACTAGCAATATATTTAGGTCACTATAAATATCTAGGTCATTGTAATAACCCTATCCTATGAGTAGGTGTGGTCAACTGAGATAAAGGCATTTCAGTTATAAATTAAGAAGTAACCACTTATTAGTAAGAACAATGATTAATAGATAAGACAAGGACACTAAGAATCCGCCCTGTGCTGAAAAATCTCAACTAACTAATTCAAAATTAATAGGTGGTCTTGATAATATACTTCTGAAAAGTAGTATAAAAATAGAAGTGCTGAATTTGAGAAAATTTGAGATTTGGCTATGGATCCTAAGCCTGCAGTCCTTTGACTGCAAAACCTGATTTTGGAGTGCAAAATCCAGATTTGGGAGAGAGTTACAAAGGACTCTTTGAGAAGTGGGGTACTCTTTATGCAGACAGATGGTTACCAGGAACTCTCTGGGCCAGGTCCCACAAACTCTATATTTTCAGTCTCCTGAACTTTTCTATGAGGTTCATTACCTTCCCCCATATTTACTGCCAAATAAATTATATATCAATATTGTATGTAATATACACTAAAAATATATTATACGTAATGTGTTCAATGTGTATATTACATGCAATGTGCATATTACACCTATGATACATGTAATGGATTCCCCAAATTAATATTTATTATGATTATATGGACTTTGCTTCTATCTTAAATAAAACTTTCTTTCTCTGTGGTAGTGTGGGAGCTGACCTGAAATGGGGGACCCATGGGGCGAAAACACCCATGGGTGAAGCTCTCTGCCCCCGCAGGGGGCTGTTTTGGGAGCTGACCTTCACAGGGGACCTTTAGGGTGCTGCTTCCAGACCCCAGGCAGGGGAGTTGTTGAGGTCATCCTCTGATTTACTAAACAATTCTAAGCAGCCCTGAGGTCAGAATATTCCCATAAAAATGAGAAAGCAAATCCTACTTACCTTGGTGGAGTCTCAGTGAAGGGATAACAAAGTAAAATAGATGATTGTTTTGGAATGCTTTTGAGAACATTATGTTGTTAGTTAAAATGTTTAAGTTTTAAAGCAAATCCTGTTTACCTTGGTGGAGTCTCAGTGAAGGGATAACAAAGTAAAAGATTGTTTTGGAATGCTTTTGAGAACATTATGTTGTTAGTAAAAATGTTTAAGTTACACCTAAGATAAATCTGCAATCTGTTGATATGATAATTGCATATACTCATAGAATGCTGATGTAATCACCTAAAACACTATATATATCCACGAAAACCTCAAATAAATTGCAGCAGATTCATCACCCCTTGAGTGTGTGTCTGTTCGCCAATCGCCGACCCTGTGTCTTTCCTGCCCAGCTGAACTCTGGTTCTCCGCGGCCTGCACCCTCGCCCGGCCGGTCTGCAGCATGGTAGTTCTCCAAAGAACTGCAAAGAACCTGATAAACAATGGGTTCTACCACGTCAGTGTTATCTTGAGTCACTGAAGAACAACTCAACTTCAATTCACAATTCTATAAAATAGGGTGATTGATATCGGGTGGGAAAATAAGCAAAGTGCTTAACCAAACTTATAAAGGGGAGCAACTGGTCTTTTAAGGCCAGCCCACACCAGGTTCTTTCCAGCCCACATATGCAGTAGCAAGATCACATAAACTTTATGAGGGAGAAGAAAACAAACTTACTTATTAAAAGACAAATTAGACAAGATTCACTGAGGGGTACAGGAGAACCCCTTTGGTAATCTTACCACACAGTCCAGTCTCCACTCCAAAGAGCACATGGCGGCAGCAGCCATTTGCATCCACAAAATGGCAGCTGCCCTATCTTAAACTGGATGAAGGAGTTAGATGGTGCCACCACTCCTTCTTCAAAGACACAGCTCTACTCACTCTAAGCCAGAAAAAGCCAAGATGGCATCATCATTCCTTTTCCAAAAGTAGGAGATTCCAATCCAACGAGAAAAATCAGGATGGCATTGTCAATTCTTCTCCAAAAGGCACAACTCTGGCATTCTTTCACCCCCAACTCCAAAATGGCCTGGCATCAGCAAAACTCACTCAACACAGCAACACAACAAGCACTCCAGACATTTCACATTGGAAACAGTAACAGAGAAAATTCTCTTCAGTTCTCCAAAAGATTTCCAAGCTTCACAGTTTCAAAGTCAAACCAAGTTTTCAAGTACCAAATTTTCAAGTCAGCCCACACAGTTACAAATTTCTCCAACATATCTGCGCAGGGAAGGGCCCTACTATTCCACATGTTTTCCTCCATCTCCTCTCTAATCTCTTAATCCTCTTTTCTCATGAGAAGGTTTAACTTCCCTTCTCCAAGTCTTCACCCACCAGGACACAAGGCTGTCATTCAATGCAGATGCTGGGGCCACAGACCACTAATTTGATCACAGCCCCCTAACATGATAATATAAACCTATTAAGTCTTTAGCATTAGCATTAGCTAGATACCAACAACAATCTCATTGCATAATAAAATTCAATAAAATAAAGTTGCAATTGTTTTATATAATATGGAAACAAAATACTGATTCTTTTATTAGATCATTCTAGGGCCTTTATCCATCTATTGCTGTTATTATGAAAAGATCAGCCACCTGATTACTTTGTCTTTCTCTTTTGTATGTGAAACACATTCAGGAATATCAGGTAGGTGATGAGAAGCAGAAGATAAAAGTATATTATCTTAGCTTAGGACCCAAGTTAGTTGTTTTTAGTATCATTACATGATCTAAATATTATTTTCAGATTCAGG
The DNA here is from genome assembly GCA_004024945.1 of Uropsilus gracilis. NCBI lineage: Eukaryota > Metazoa > Chordata > Mammalia > Eulipotyphla > Talpidae > Uropsilus > Uropsilus gracilis. The sequence goes on from PVHY01000231.1 coordinate 210,084, forward strand.
CCTTTCTAATAAATTTTGCACAGCCTTCTTTCAAACAGCAAACATTCATTTAAGTCTTGTAAGTCAAGTTCTGTGCTATAACCTGATAAGAAATGAGGAAACAAAATATTCCTTGCTCTCAGAAGTAGCAGTTTCAAAGGCATAATAGAAATGAAATAATCCTGATAGCTAGTGCAAGGGTTAATAAAGTCAGATGCAGGATGCTTTTATGTCAGATTGAGATGCTTAGGAAGACTTGTCAGAAGTTGTGATGAAACAGTTGTAAAAAAAGTTGAATATATCAGCAAAGGAGTGAAAATAGTCTAGCAGAAGAAAAAGCATACTTAAACAATTTATGAGAGCAAGAAATAGTTTAGTGTAAATTTTATTATAGTAGTCACCCATATAGAAAAGAAAGTCTTAGAAAAGAAAAGCCAGAAAGCATCCATCCTATGTGATAAGGGAATCTATGAGAGGATTTTAAATAGGTGGTTGGTAGAATCAGATTTGTAATCAAGATTTGTATTCTGGTATTAATATGAGGCATAGTAAAAATGCAATCAGAAAAATCAATTTGAAAGTTATCCAGGAATTCTAATAAAATAGTGCACTGTTTACTTGCAGTGTAATAATGGGAAAGTTATTTGACTTTAATTGAGTGCTTTGAATCTATGTTTCACTAGTATAAAATTTAAAAATCAACACAACAATGATAATTACAACATGATAGGCTGTATTACCTACCAAAGATTGATATAAAGTTTATATGAGAAATTATATGCGAAAGCTTTGAGTACCACAAAGGCTTGAATATAGAACTTGAAATGCTGGCTCCTATCTTTCATTCCAGTAATATTGGTCCATGTGTATGAATACAAGAAGTTTTTATGAGCTGTTAGCTATTTTATTGGTCACCATTTTGAGATCCCGGAAGAAAAGGGAGACAAGTGTTATCTATATCTTAGTTAGGTAATGATTCTTATACTTCAATATGCATAAATGTCACTTCAGTATTTTTTTAAATGTAGATTTGCTAAAATGCAAATTCATGCTGAGTAGGTCTGGGATGGGATTACACATTGCTAAAAAGTATTCAGGTGATGTTGATGCTCCTGATTCATGAGCCACATTTTGAGTTATAAAACTCTATACAGAATACTAGCAGTTTGTCCATGTTCCAAGTAGGTGGAGAAGCAGATTTTATAAAGCAAATGCAAGAGAAACAGAACATGTTGAAATGCTGCTATGACTCATTTTGTAGATCAGTTTCTATTTCCCAAGTTTTTTTTTCAAACTTTTCCCCTTAAAGATATAGATAGCAAGTATACTACTTTTATGATTCTCATTACAGTCGTTTTAATTTTAGAATGTGGTTGAAAAGACATTTACTGCTTATTGTATTATTGTTTAAATTACAAGTTTAAACATTTTAGAACACTCTATCACCATACCCTAAGGGGCACTTAGTACAGATTTGACTTTGTCTTCTCTGGAGGGAAGAGAACAGCCATCTGCAGCCCGGATTGGTGGAGCTCTGTTGCCCTCTGCTCCTAGCCCAAGGGGAGCATGGAAGGGCACAGGCTCAGCCATTCAGCCTGCCCCTCCGCGCCCCCCCCACCCCCACCTCCCTGTGCAGGGAGGTATCAGCATGTGGGCAATCAGGGGGGAGGGAAGGATCCCCTTCCTTTTCACTCTCCAGCTAAACTTCAGAGGAACAAGAACATGCACAACACAAACCCCATCATAGAATGGGTGAGGGATGCAAAAATCCAGCATGTAAGCTTGAACTGGACACAGCAGATGGACAACTGAGAAAACCAGTGCATGTGAGACGAGAAACGACTGTAGAGACACAATATCACCATGCACATTTATGTGCTCACCGAACCGGGAAGACCCAGGACCTCATTTTGGACATATCTTCTAGGAGAGCAACACCCCATCCCCATACAACGGGAGAGGAGAGGATGAACAAAGTTGGGGTAATCGGCCCCACATCAAAACTGCAAACTGAGGCAGAGGAGATGATCTACAAAGGCCATTCACAGATGCCTGTATTCACAGAGAAACTTCTTCACCAACACCAGAGCCATAGGTAAAGCAGGAAAGCAGTGGGGATAGGATTGGAGAAGACAGCCTGCGCAAGAAAACATGAGCAGATCACAAATGAATATAGACTGGCCGCCCAATGCAAATTTAAGACTGAAAATCTACCAACAAGGCTCGCCTGGTTCCAACAACACAGTCCCTCACCCACTGAAAGGACACTACTATAGGAAAGAAAGAGACTAACGGACTTACCACAACTAGTAAACAACAAAGAGTGGAGTTTGAGAGAATGGAAGGGGCACCAGAGGGGGGGGGGGAGGTATTCCAAAACACACTTACAGAGGTTGTGATCTAAAGAACAAAATAAATAAATAAAACAAAATAAAATAAGATAAAATAAAATAAAATAATTGAAGTTGAGAAAACTGAAGGGTCAGAACTGGAAAAAGAAAAACATATTCTATTTTTTCATAGACTACATCAGTGGCAGGGAATTTCACATAAAATGACCCAGTGGACTACTTTCTTGGGAAATGATATTATCCTTGGTCGCAAGGATGTTTTAGAGAAATGTTTTTCAACTACCTTTGACCTAGAATGGATCTAAAGAGAAGTGCCTTCCAATTGAACCTCAAGAGGAGATTTCTAATAAACACCTTGAGTACTTTCAATTTTGAAAATTAAGTAGATATCAAATGATTAAGGATGCATTAAAATTAATTTTTAAAAGAATATTCTGCACACAGTTGTGCAAACAAGAGATTAAATATAATTCAACTATTGTTTTTACCAGGACTAGAAATATAGCTATAAAATTATATAAGTCTAGGATAAAGTCAAGGACAAATCTGAGATATGATAATTTAATAAAAAAATGTTTCTTCAGACTAGACCTCAAAATTGAATTATAATTTTTCTACATTCAAACATTTACTAGCAGTCTATGCTACATGTCACTATTTTAAAGCCATGGAGAATCTACAGAGTGAAAAAAAAGTGCTTTGCAGAGTAAAGCACATTGGTGGCACTTGGTAAAGAGAGTTCAACTAGGGAATGTTTTAGACAAATTAAACAAAGACAAAATACATCTCTATTTTTATTTCAAAATGGTCATTTTCTCACACAATAAAGTTGAGAAACATTTTGTCCATCTCATCAATGCCTATAAAAAACCCTGGTCAAAGAATGATGAGTCTTTCTAGGCACATTCTGATATTGGTCAAAGTCATTTAATGTAACATTCAGATTTCCTAGACTGATTCAAAATGTATCAGGAAATATAAAGTTAAAATTTTTATTCTCTTTTTTTGGTAAAAATATTAAGAAGTTATCAGTGGCAAAGAAAAAATATGCAATGTTTATTTAGATTAAACAAGATGTGCCATTTCTTGAAAAATTGACTTTTTCTCGTTTCTTTTTTCTTGCTTTGCGCGTCTCTGCTTTTGCAAAATAAAAACTAGTTATCATGGCAACTAGAGAATCATATGTATTAACTTAGAGCTAAAATACCCCTTGTTTGGGAGATGTTATGTTCATTATTTACTAGAATATGTTTAATATTATACTCAGGAAATATTCTAAGGTACCATATCACAAAACTATTTAACATACTTGGTTTAGCTATTTTCCCAATAAATAATTTATTGTCGTGTAAGCAATATACTTAATAATAGAAGTGAAAAAGAACCCTGATATAATACCAATAAAAGGGTTTAAATTTCATATTCATTTAGATTGCACAGTAATAACCAAAGGTTTTTTTTTAATAGGGAATGAGATGTTCTCCTAAGTATGTTCAAACTGAAGTTATCATGGCACAATTATAAGCTAAAAAAGCCCAGAATATAACATAAAATTACTATTCATTTTACTATCATTCTATTACTCAAGATCATTTCTGTGGAAATTTAAACTGATTTGAACAGATCTGTTGATGGCCTAACACAAGGTACAAGAAAGAAACCAGGAGAGATCACTTAGCTACAGAGATTAAGGGTCGATTTGGAAGTAATGAACCACATGACAATTTATTAACAAAAGAAAGGGGTATATATAGAGCCAGGGCAAGTGTCAGGTGAATTTCAAAGGAAGGCAAAAGTGAGGGTACAATTAAATTGGTTAACATATTAATTCCTGAGAGGTAATTGGGGGCAGGGGGGTAGCTCACAGGGGTCACTATCTCTGTTAAGGAAATTTTCCTTAGCTAAACATTTTTTGAGGGGCAGTGGCCCCATGACTTCACATCTTCAGAGGAATTCAGTGCTAGATTTTGTCTCCAGTTTGCCGGAGGCAATTAAGGAGAGATGGAGTTTGCCCTGTCTCACCACACTAGCTTGTCTGGTCTGTGAATGGAATTCCACACATATCAGTTATGGATTCAATTTCACCAAAATTTGACTCTAAGGATGACTGAACCATGGTCTAGAATGCCAAGAGACTCTTCTATCATTTTTGATTGTCCTTTTGAGTTATCTTTATTTTCCCCACTGCCAACCTTGACAAAATATGGTCCATCAAGTACATCTCTTTGTTTTTACTCTCTACTTTTGAATTAGAAGGCAATTTTCTTTCTGAGAGAGGAACATTCCTTTCAGGAACATTCCAGATATGATACTCTAGTCTTAAATACTTTGATCATGATAAAAAGATAAGGAAATGAAAGTGAAAAATGAATTGGATGGCAGTTAGGAGAACCGTGATGTGATGAACACCAAATATCATCAACACACTATGTCTATTCTTGAATTTTTCAGAAAAGAGAATTTAAGTTCATCATTTTTGAATTAAGACATTCCTATAGCACAAGAATACTGGTTAAAAATCTTATACTCATTGAAGTCTGTGCATATTTCATGCAGATTTTCTTCTTTTGCAGGAAAAACCTGTTCACTTTCTTTGCAGCAAGTGTCTGCTACCAGCATCATCTGTGGAATTCTTTACCTTGACCAGGTGTGATTTATAATTCAGCACTTCAAAGTAAGTGACTATAGAGAGGTTTTGATAAATAATTAGGTGTGCCATATGAAAAGAGATTAGCAACAAGTATAATGCATCAAGGAGATGCATCTTAAAGTGTATTTTCATTGCTTGACTTCAAACTTCACCAAAGATAGTAAATATCTGAATAGTAGAGCAGAGAAAAAAGCCCCTGTTGTTCATGAAAGTGAAGTCATTTGTTTGTTGACATTGTCTCCTTTATCTTCATCTGTGTTTGTTTTTGTCTTTTTTGTTTCCTTTTTGCCTACCTCTTCTAAATAGTATATATTAGACACAATGCAAGCAACATATATCCATAATACAAGAATTTCAACTATAGGAAGCTGAAATCCAGACAAGTTAAAAGATCTCAAGTAGTACTGCTAAGTAAATAGCATTTAAAACTAGGAGAATCATGGTAAAAAGCTCTTTCTCAAATTATATATATATATATAATTGCTGATTAAAATCAGCAATTAACAAGACCAAGTGTCTTTTATGAGGAAGTTTATTCACCTCAAGTTCAGCAATTTTAAATATATATATATATATATATATATATATATAAATCCTGTTCACTTGCCATGACTTTAGTAACATGGCCAACATCATGATTGTAAGCAGCACTCTAATTTATATATAAAATTTATATGCTTTGAGTGACCATGTTTTGGGGGTCATTTCAAACACTTCACAAATATTATTTCACTTTACAAACTCCATGGAGTAATTATTCTTCTTATTCATGCTCCTCACTTAAGGACTAATAAAAATCTTACATAAGTTTTTCTAGAGCATTATATATATTATATATATAATATATATATTTTTCATATATATATGCAAAGAGATGTCAAACACAATTTTCCTGTGTGGTATCTTTTTCTGGATGTGGGGATGTATATAGAATAATTAAAAAGAATTATTTGCTTGTAATAAGAGAATGAATGTGATAAATTCCAAGTAGATCCTATATCAGCATAATGCAGGATGATATATTATTGCATATATATATATCTATATATATATATTATTCTAAATTCTCCTTACAAAATAGACCCAACTGAGTCATTGGAACAATGCAGCTATGAATTACTCTCTGCTATAAAGATGCTGGTAATTATTCTTAAATTAAAATTTTTTAATCAGCATTCATTTCTTAATGTTAGCTAATTCTTTAAGGGTGACCAGAACCACCCACCTCTGAATACTGCTTTTTCCAATCCCATCCTCTTTTATACTGGAAAAGAAAACATTATAGTTTCTAATTCATGTTGCACATTTCTGTGTTTTTCATAAAGAACACTCTGTATCAGGTCATAATATGTATGGACTATCTTATCAAGTATTTCAGATTGAATAAAAATTGTCTATTTTTACAATTATTTTCAAGATGCTTATATAAATGCCTTAGTGCAAATAAAACTCAGGAATTATTTGTTTATATAGACTAATTTCCCAATTTTTAACATAACATTAATTCAAAGCAATATTAAAAACTATCTTGTTTAAAAAGGGGGAGGTAGGATTATATATTAACATATTTTTAAAATTCTGGATAAATTCTAAATAAGATCCTCTCAGAGCCTTTATTATATTAACTCACCATTAGTATATGTTTGTATATATAATACACACACACACACACACACACATATATACACGCTGGATTTCCACAGAATGCTATATATCACAGCACTTTTCCACTTTTTTCTCTTGATATCTCTAGCAAGACTGATATTCCTTGAAACATTTTTTTGAATCATTGTTCTATATACATTATGGTAAATATCTCCCAATCATATAGGATACCTAAAAATATTGTTGTTTCTATTACTATCATCTCATACCTGGAATATTCTTTTGCTATCCTGGTTTTTAAATTTCACCTGCTGAACTGTCATCAATTCTTAAAGTCCTAGATCAAATATCAACTTGTCTATAAAATAGTATTCCTTATATTCTCTTGACAAAAATGCTTAGCACACTCCAAACATGTCTATTAAGATTCTTATTTTTAGACAATTATCTCATCAAATGAATGACAGTTCCATAAAGACAGGGAGCACTTCATACTGTATTTGTATTTTTAATTTTCTAGGAAGTAGTAAAAATTTGAAAAAGGAAATACATAGCCCAGCACAATACTGTTTTATACAGAGACCTCTGGCAACTAAGCATAGAATAAATTGTGATAGAGGGAATATGACAGTGGCCAATGATTAGGCACTTCCAGAAATGTCCCAGAGGAAGTGCACTTCTCCAGGTGATTGGGGCATCAACAAGCTCAGGAGCTGGTGTCATTATTACATGCCAAATCCTCTGAGTAGTATGCCCTAGTGATGAGAACCTGAAGGTTTGGTCCTGGAGGGAGTGCACCCTATGAAGAGTTGGGGAAGACAGTACACCCCAAGCTCCAGTGCCTTGAGAAGCCCCAGCAACCCCAGCAAAGTTTAGAAGAGTGGCCTTTGCCCCACATCCTGAAGAAGAGAAACACCTAAGTGGAAAAATAGAGCCACACCGACAGAAAAAACAGTCAGAGGTCTTAGGTGTCCGTTGACCTCTCAGATTGCAAGAAAACACCATTTATTGCAATAGCCATGAATTTAGCCAAGCAATCAAAGCACAATGTATAATCCTCCATGAGCCTTTCAATAACCTAGCCAGCCAATGCAAGTACCATGTGTCCCAGCATATTGAATGAGCCCAAAAACAGACAAAATAAAGGAAGAAAAATGAAAATGTTCAAGCAAGCTCTTCAGGAAATAATATGCTACCAAAGGAAAGATACCTCTCAGAATCCAATAATGTTGACACATAAAATGCACTACCTGTCAGAGTATTCAAACTCAATACTGAAAGAGTTAAATAAAGAACTAAAAAAATAAAAACAAGAAAATATTGAGTAATCAATCAATGAGCAGAAGAATGAGATTGAATCAGTAAGAAAGGAACTAAATGCAGGACTTTCAAAGAACAAAAGAGAGCTTAAAAATGCTGAGGAAAGCCATGAAAATAGAATAGATGAAATGGCAGAATGGATCAGTACTCTCAAAGATGCCAAAACAAAAAGAACAAATAGAGAAAAAGAAAATGAAATACAAAGGAAGATATTTGAACAAAAACTTGAGTTTCATCAGATATCATCAAGAAAGAAAACAAGGCTCATAGGAATTCCAGAATGTAAAGAGAGAATCATGGGAACTGAAAAGGAAATAATTGAGGAGTACTTCTCAAACCTGAAGAAAGAAATGAAAATAGATACACAGGAAGCTAGAAGGATACCAAACTACATTAATGAAAGAAAAACCACAGCAAGGCATAAATGGTAAAACTATCAAGAGTCCAAGACAAAATAATAATAATAATAATAATATTAATAATAATAAAACTTAATAGGGAAAGGAAACAGGTAACATACAAAGGAAAACCTATTAGATTGACATCAGATTTCGCTGAGGTGATCAGGCAAGGAGAGGATGGAGCCACATATTCAAAACACTCCGAGATAAAAAATTTCAGCCAAGAATACTTTACCCTCCAAATATCTCCTTCCTTTATGAAGGAAAATTAAGAACCTTCTCAGACAAATGAAATATCTAGAAATCCACACTATTAAACCTCCACTCCAAGAAATTGTACAAGAAGTGTTAAGATTTTAACACAGAAGAATGTGGAGGAAAACATAAAAGGACAGAAACAAGTTAAAATTAACAAACTGACAACAGAACTAAAACAAACAGCAAGGGAGTAGGAGGAAATCAGGGGAGGAATGAGCACAAGAGTTCAAGATGAGGGTTCACAGGTGACATGGTGGTGGAAGAACCTCAGGTATACAATGATGTGTGTGTGTGTGTGTGTGTGTGTAATGAATATGTTTAAGAAAACTAAAGTGATTGAGAAATCAGCATCTTCAGTAATGTCATCAGGAACCTATTTCTATACTGACAGGGTGAAAATAAATTGTTTACTCTCAAAAAAAAAAACTATAACTGGGGCAAAACTGAAGAACCATCCTCCTCTAAGTACACAGAAACATCAGCCCAAATAGCCCAAATTAGTATGCTAACATTACTAATGGGAAACAGAACTGAAATGTGATCTATTGCATTTGGCTGGTAGAATATGAAACTGGGCAAAAGATCTGGGGCACAGGAATGGTAGAAGATAAGGTCACCTAGATGTTTCCCAGTTGGGTTTCTTGAAATAGTAGTATTAACAAAAGAAATAATGATCTAATTTATTTTTATCATTCTACGCAGAAGAATAAAACTTTAAAAGAAATACAAAGAAATACTTTAATTATTAATTATTTTTTATCTACCCTGGCACCACCTTATCACCAGTGTTAACCATCATTTTAGTCTTTTGTGCCACTCCTACTCCTTTTCCTCCCTCCCCTTCTCATGCTCTATGCTTCAGTTTTGCTGAGAGTTAGTTCTAAATTTTTTCTTATATGTTTGCTTGTTTGTTTGTTTTCCCTTTATCCTTCAGATAAGTGACACCATCCAGCATTTCTCCTTTTCTTTCTGCCTTATTTCTGCTAGCAGGATTCCTTCTAGCTTCATCCATGTTGTCATGAATGGCATGTTTGTCTGATTTTACACAAGTCACTTCAAACTCCAGGTTCAATTTCTTCATCAATTAATGAGATGCAGCAATAAATGAGGGCAACAATCTACTAAACTGGAGAGTTGCGAGGATCCCATGAGGGAAGCAAATGAAAAGACCACATGCTTAGGAAGATGATAAAGCATCGTGTAATGTTAGGTGATATCATAGCTACTTTTCTAGTAAATTTTACAGTGAGAGAAAATCTATTTTACATGAAATCCAAACTTTAGAATTCTCCGGAGCACACTGAACAAGTTTTTCATAGGAGCAATGATAAAATTGGGGGAAATTAAAGTGTATTTTCAAGAAAAAAAATACAAGGATATACAAGCAAAAAAAAAGGAAAGGGGAGCATTGTGAGTAGTTGAGGTTTACATTCCCATGTGTATTCTAAGTGGTGAGGAAAATCTCAAGGAAGAATACCTGAAAAGTTTTCTAAGAACTTTGGGGTATCCATAAATAACTTGGGAACCAATGCAAAAGCAGTGACTAGGATAAATAAAGATCCACTTACAATTTGATTTTAATCTATGTATATTAGTTTTTCAATCAATTTTGTATTTAAATGCAATCAAAATTATTAAAATAGCAATAACACCACACCACCTCTGCCCAGTGCAAATAATGAGAAATTTCACCACGAACCAACTTCAGTTTAAAATATTAAAATCTTACCTTTTGGCATGTAGACAGGGTATTTGGGTGTCCTCCTGAGAAAATGGAGGAATGCATCCTGCATCCACTATGTCCCCAAATCCGGTTTTTTACTGAAATATATTAAAATCCAAGTGTAACTGGAACCTGCTGATTATTGTCTGATACAATCATTCTGTTCCCCAGCTTTAGAAACTAGTCATTTAATTGGTCTCTGGTTTCTGTACATGCACGTATACATGTTATATGCCAGAAATCCAGGGCATATATATTTAGAGCAGCATGACCCTAACCATGATAAGTATCACCTTCCCCAGTTTGGTCATATCTAATGGGGAACCTCACATCATATGGGCAATTTGCAGGCAATACCATGTAAAAGCATTCTCTAATCACATTCAGGAAGATTGAGATGGTGTCATAACAGAAAACTCATATTAATGAGTAGAAAATACTCCTTTAATGTTTGACTTAATGTCTGTGGTGACTTTTGATAGACCTCAAAGAAATGCAGGTTCATAAGTCAATTTAATTTGCTGAAACAAAAGACATGACTTACCCAATGAACTACTAGTCAAGATTAAAATGGATTTCCAAATCCTTAGTCTCTACTAATTTTCATTTGATTTGGATATCATTTGTGTAACTGTTTCTATGACATAGTTATAAAAGGATAGTGTTTTTAATTTGCATGATAATTTTTAGTAATAAAAAATGATAGACTAGTCATGTTTCATATTTTTAAAAATTCTGTGACTATTGGCTAACAATAGAGAATAATGGCTAATTGATTTTTGACTAGTATATTTTCATCAACACATAATTAAGTAGCAAGATGAAATTGAAGTTATAGCTTATTCTATTACATAACATAATTGTTTTTAAAAACATAAATATCATGAAGATTCTGTGTACCAATGATACTTAGCAATGTAAAAGGCCCAAACTTGTGCATAATTTTTTTCCCTTAGAAAATGTATTTATCAAAGTCTATGCGTAAAATTAAAACAAAAATAATGTTTCTAAGGTATAAATTGAGCTGTATTTATTTATTAAATATAAAAAGAGGAAATGAAGTATACAGATTATATTCAAAACCTTGTACCTTGTATCTCTAATGCCAAATAAAATATAATTTTGTCATTATGAAGCTTCCAGTTTAAGACACATAAATTTTTTGCTACACATTTATTTTCTTATTACTGTACTCTATGAATCATTATTTATACACCTAAATATTGAGAATATAGTATTTACTTTCTTTAATTTTTCTTATTTTTATATGATTATTGAGCATGGAAATAAATGTGACTAGCATTCAACATTTTCCAAAAAGTTTCTCCCACATGCTCCAATGTATCTCATCTTGGATAGAATCTGATTTGGATAGAACTTGGATAGAATCTGATTTAATGCCACTTAATGGATTTTTCATTAATTCTTGAAGCATTCATATTCCATGTACATATTCACACTGGCTTAGTTGTATTACAGAAAATTACAGAAAAATACAGTGTAACTCAAATTAAAAATAGACTACAAATTCAATATGCTAATTTCTGATTTGATGATCAAAAATTCCACATGTTCCTGCATGTTTCAAATCTATTTGATATAATGTTAGAACAATATGTCTATGACCAATGGACTATGAATTGAAGTAACATATGCCACTCCTGGCTCAAGGCAATTTAAAGTTCTAAAACTACTTCTATTTCTATATTTCCCTGCCTAGATGACCAATAAAATCATCAAAAAATAGAGTTAGATATTTCTGTACACCAGATGGTGGGAAGTTTGATCACATACAATGAATAATATAAGATTGAGAAGTATATTTGCTATGTTAACTCAACTTAGTTGAATGGATAATGCTACATAAACATAACAAATATAAATTGTCTGGTTAGGAATTCAGAGTAATGACAGACCAAATTCTACATTACTATGATCAAAAATTTGCAATAATGAGTAGCGTTTAACTCAAGTAATAATCTATCTATTATCTGAACAACTCCCTTGCAGAGAGCTGAACAAATATGTGATGTGTGAACATATTTTTCAAACTAATCTTGCAACTGGATCTCACAAGGGTTGAGGGGTTATCTAATTTATCTTGTGAGAAGTTCTGTTCTGTCTGGGGTAAGAAAGGAGTAGTTTATGGGAATGAATAAAACAGTCCCATTGCATTTGTGGTAGTTAGAACAGTGATTCAAAAAGGTACAGTGAAAAGTTAATACTAAGAAGGTGATACTTAGTACTTAGTATCATTCTCATTTATTAGCAATGCCTTTCAGAAATAGCAGGATTTCAGCTACATTATTCTTTGAAAGATTTTTTTTAAGGAAAGTGAAAAAAAAAAAGACTGAAAATTAAATGAGAGTCACTTCAAGGAACTGTGAATTTGGCTGGCAAATATGATTGACTGCATGTATAGAGAGCAATTACTTAAATAGAATTGTGTGACCAGACTTTGGGAAATATTAGCAGTTTGAACTTCATTTAGAAATGCAGAGAGATAAAAGAACTTAAAGTAGAGAATTACATGTAATGTTACTCTCAATTTTAGAGTCTGAAGTAAATCCCTCTGTGTCATTTTCCTGAAAAATAATAACAATAAACCACGTAACTCAGTGACTAAATGCTTAGTGACTAAATGAAGAAACTTCCATGAACCATAGAAAGAACCACAGAAAGAGGTCTATGAGGACATTACCAATAGAAAGGGTTTTGCCTGACTATCTTGGCTGTACCAATATAATTACTACAATTGCTTTTTATTCATGTGGTTGTTCTTATGGTATTTGATGCCTCAAAACCCAACTGTCTCCACCACACTTTTAACTGAAATGGCCATAATTTTGGAACCCTTACCCTTTTCTTCAGAAATACAATTTTATACCAGAGCTTTTGATTTGTGGATTCTGAGTCATATGCTTGTACACTAGCTGCAAAGGAGGTTGAGAATAATACAATTTTCATGTTTACTTTAGGAAAATTTTATTTAAAAGTAAAGATATTCACAAATATGGAAAATCTTGTGTGATCCATCCATCCATCCATCCACCCATCCATCCATCCATCCATCCATCCATCCATCCATCCATCCATCCATCCATCTGTCCGTCCATCCGCCCATCTGTCCGTCCATCCGTTCTTCCATCATCTTTCTACCTATCTACCTATCTACCTATCTATCTATCTATCTATCTATCTATCTATCTATCTATCTATCTATCTATCTATCTATCTATCTATCTATCTATCTATCTATCTATCTATCTATCTATCTATCTATCTATCCATCTACCACTATCCTTTATTAAAATTAATGTTATACTAGCTAATAGACAATGAAAGAAAAATGGTAAAAAATTCATTAATTAAGAGACAATCATAATAGTCTATCCCCACAACAACATTGTCCTTAAAGACCCTGTATGAGAAGATAAAATTAGAGGTTACTAAATAAAGACACAATTAAAGGCCTAATTAACAAGCACTTAGATTTATGTTATTGGGTGGTAATGGGAAGAATGATTGCACCTATTGGTAAAAGTTTGACCCTATACACATGAAAGAGGCAAGCACAAGGAAAGTTCATAGAACACTTAGGAGGAAAAGTTGATTTATAAAGTGAGATGTTGAACTGAGTTCAGATATGTTGGGTTGGAGATAAAAACAGCTCATGAAAATTAAAAAAAATAAGTAAACTCAAGAAGATGCCAGAAAACCTTCTCTGGAGCGAGTTTCTAGAAGATTTAATTTCAGGATGTCAAAAATATGGTGCTGTTTAGTTATTGAGTAAAGTCTAAATCAACAATTTATTTTATAGAGATTCATTATAGTGTTATGTAGATATGTTCTAATCCACTGTGACAAAACCAAAAGGATCAATTCACTGGGAAGAATCTGAGAGGGTTAGACTTTAGTAAGCTACCCATCCTAGATGTGAAATGTGCTCTGAAGATCTCTGAATATGAGATAGATTTCTGTCTAGTTTTATTGAAAAGTGATAAAATTTGAAGTCAGGGGAAACAGAGACAATAGTATAAGTGATCTTTAAAAATCATCTACCATATGGTGGTTCAATAATTCTTTAAAAATATGTACAGTTTTCATAGAATTACATTTATAGATTGTAAAAGCCATTTTCATTCTTATGTTCAAGACTTACAATTATCTAAATTTCTACTTCAAACTGCAATCTACTTCTTAATTAAAATGATCTAAGTATTCTTCATGAGTAAGAAAAATCTAAGCTTCCTATCTTTTGCAACTAATTCTTGGCAATGTAACTGATTTCTCAATCATACTGAGGCTGAAACAACACAAGAAACTACTCTTTCATTGGCCGAGAGAGGTGATCCCTTTAGTCCAATATTGTACTCAGTTTAACTTCACCAATGATCTGCTTAATTATAAGTGCAGTCATTGCAGAGATTATCTTTGGTTAACCAAGAACAGAGAAAAAGGGAAGTTATATATTCTTTAAAACAGCTGTTCTTAGTAATTTGGTAATGTTTATGTTTCTAATTCTAGGGAAAAGAGAAATGTAAATAGTTAATAGTTGATTTAAAGATCTGTCACTGCAAAAACTAAGGCACTAATACATTGTATGAAAAATAAAAATGACTAGATGTTTTGTGTTTCTGAGGAATAAGTAATTACATATATGAAGTTTTCTGAAATAAAATTTGCCAAGAAACTTACAGATTCAAAGAAGAGATCACTGACAGACAGTTCTCACAAATCTAAGCTGAATAAATAGCTCAGTAAAAGACTCATAGGAAGAGATAGTTTAATTTGTGGTGCTAATGTGTCTATAAGACCTAAATTGGTTAGGTTAGTTTAACTGAAATGGTGAGTGTGAAAGCTTTGTGCTTGTTTTAACAGACTCTGAGTATTAATATAACAGGATTTACTGAGCATAACTGTATAAAGGACTTGGAAATTAAAAGGAAGTTCATAGTTAATTGGGCTTTAACCTCACTGTAATCAGTATCCATAATCAAATATGGATTTGAAGACAAAAATAGTATGTAGAAAGATGAGGTGACTTACATTAAAAAAACAAACTGTTCTTAAAATAAATTCAGGCACATTGTGCCTTAACACTGGTTTTTGTGATGAAACTGGGTATTTGACTATTCTAATTTGTCACTATTATATTGGCAAATATACAAATATGATTTTCCATTACTATGTTAACAAATATACTCAGTTTTCCAACTGAGTTGGCCTGTAGTAGTAAAGTAGATGTTTAAAGGGAATTTCTTTCTGGAATTTCTACAAGTCATTTCATTGGCTTGAATAGTCATTCTCTTTTTGAAGTCACTGTCAGATACTTATTGATCAAAAATTAGATGAAGAACATGCTGCAAGAATGCTTTTTAATTGTAATTTCAGTGAAACCCAGAGAAGGAATCACACCTGGAGATGACTACACTTTGAGTAACACACCAACAATAATATGAGTAGCAGTAGAGAGGACTACATTGCATATCATATATTGCATGTTGTGACGTTGTTGTACCCAGACATACCTCTCTAGGTGCCTGGGTGAGAATCTCATGCTAATGCTGAGATTTTGCTTTTGTTGATGGTACTTTTTTTTCCCCAATATTTGTACTGGTTTGATTATGGTACCGATTTGTGTGCAGCTGTCTTCATTTCCCAGTTCATGTCAGAGAACTTGGGAATCTGTTTTTAATTAATCTGATTGTTTGGACTTTGAAAGATAGGATGATGTCATACCTTGCCTTTTCCCTTTCTCAGCCCTACCCACACCTTAAAGATGTCCATGAAAAATCACTGTAATGTGTGGTAGAAAGGGACTGTAGATATGATTAAACTAATGAGTTTGAGATAGAAAATTTTGGTTAAGTAGGGGGACCAAATGTATAAATTCATGAATCGTTATAAGGAGTTCACATTTTCATGTCATCCTAGGGACTAGACTGATGACTTTGGAAATGGAGGAAGGAGCCTTGGGGCACAAATATAGTGCTCTTCCAGGAGCTGGAAAGACAAAGAAATGGGTTTTCTTCTTAGGGTTTCCACAAGGAGCACTTTCCTGTTGATCTATTTTTGACTTCTGACTTACAGAAAAATATGAGAATAAATTCAAGTCACAAACATTGGGGTGATTATTTTATATGGCACTAGGAATCTAATATAGTCTCTCACAGCACATGAAGTACTTTCATTTATCTTTTAAGATAAAATTTACCTATAATGAAATGAAATTTTAAACATTGATTTTGGCACCTTATACTCATATAACCACCATGAAGATCAAGGTACCAATTATCTCCAATATCACATTATCACCATGCACATCAAGATGCAGATTATCCCAGAAATTTCTATCTCATCCTTTCTGACCATACAGCTGTGTAGCCCACTGTACTGTCTAGCATCTACCAGTATATATTTACTAACAGTGTTTTTGAACTTACATATTTAGAATCATTCAGGATATATGCATGTTTGATATTTCACTTAACAATATTTGAGAATCTATTACTCTTTCAAACTTAGTATTCCATTTTCACTTTCAGAGTTTTTTTTTTTTTTTTTATCTCCACCTCTGTAATTTTTTTCCTGTGGATTCTCTATAGATTGCTTTATGTATCTTACTTATAAGTCTATCTTCACATAAATGCTATAGTAACTTATCTATATATTTATGTTTAATATATATCTTTACTTAGTCTATCTGCACATAAATACTATAGTAACTGATCTATATATCTGTTTAATATAAAATATTTTGAATAACATAACTGCACGTTTTTTCTACTTGTTACTTAATTGTTGTGTTGTCATTGTTATTATATAGTTTATACTAACAACTTATAAACTTTGCCACCACACATAGCTAGCATGTTAGTGTTAGCCCTTAAAGAGACACTATCTTGAAGAACTTCCTTTAGTATTTATTGTAATTCATCTGTTAAAGACAAATTCTCTTACCTTTTGTCAGAAAATAACTTTTTTATGTCTTTATATTTTGAATGTGACAGCTTTTAAAATGTTTTTCTTTTCTTTAAAAATTTAAAAAGGTAATCTTGTTTTCATCTAGCCTCTATTTCTCTTTATAAGCAGTCACCTATCATTCTTATTTTCTACCTAAATATGTTGTTTCTTTCCTGTTTGTGAAACTTTCAACATTTTTCTTTTTCTGTTTATACAAGTTAAATAGTTCAACTATGATTTTCCTCAGTATTGTTTTCTTTGTACTTATTCTAATTTGAGACTACTAAACTTCCTCCATCTCTGTGTCTATATTCCTTAGTAACTTTGGAAAATTCTCTATCAGTTACTTGCTCAGTCTTATACTTATTCTCTCTCTCTGGGAACTCAACTACACTTTTTCAGATCATCTTATTGTGCAACATATCTCAGAAGGTTGGTTCATCTTGTATGTTTATTTCTTCACTTTAATTTGGTTTGATAATTTCTACTAAGTTCACTCATTCTTCTGCTAGGTATCGTCTTCTGTTAAGCTTTTGAATAAATGGCTCATTTTTGGTAGTGAGCATTGCAAATGGAATTTATTTTTAGTTATCAGGTCTACACTGACATGGTACACACATGTTTACTCATGTCATCATCTTTTAATGCTTGTGTCTTATCTGAAGGAGCCTTATGTGTCCTGCAAACATTATTGATACCAATTCTGTTTTCTTGCCACATGGGGCAAAATTTTTTCAAATCAAATGGAGAAAAATAAAAAAAAGGATAAAAAAGTGGGTTTTTTTTTTTAGTGGAAAAAAGCCCTGGATCAAGGATTATCTCAAATATACTTCAGATATCATGTGAGTCACTCTGATAAGTCTATCTCCAGAATTGCTCCAACTACCAGTTAAGCTTTTCTGAGACAAGAAAAACTGCATTCTGCACAACTTTATCATGACTGAAGTTATAAAACCAAAGTTGTCAACTTCCTGTATTTTGTAAGTTTCTATGTCTAAACATAATGTCACTTCCCCTCTTTGTAAAGAGTTTAACAGTAGACTTTTTATGACTATACATCTCTCTTTCTAGTTTTGAAGAAAAATTTAATGTAAACTATTTGTCATTTCTGCAAAACACAGGGATATCAATGGCAACAGAAAGATCTATCAGTAAAGAGCCTTGTTGTCAGCTATACTCTATTTCTCTTTATGAGCAGTCACCTATCATTCTTATTTTTCACCTAAAAATGTTGTTTTTCCTGGCTTATGAAATTTTCAGCATTTTTTTTCTCTTTATACAAGTTAAGTAGTTTTACTCTGATATTCCTGATGTTGTTTTCTTTGCATTTATTCTAATTAGGGACTCCTAAATTTCCTCTATATCTCTATATCTGTGTCTATATTCATAGACACGTAGTCAGTGATTTACATTAATAGAAAATAGAGACACGTAGCTAATGACTTAGACTAATGACAGTGAGTGAATGAAGCAATAGTGGATATAGCTATTTTTTGCTCTCATTCTCCTCTTTTTCTGTAATTTTGTAATGAGTAGCAACATGTTCACACTGGAAACTCTTGTAGCAACAGTAAGCTACAAGATATATTTTATGCGCGAGATTTATTTATATCTCTGAACTTTATTTATTTCAATTTTTTTTGTTTGTTTTACATTGCTATAGTCCCACAGTTCTCTCACCACCATATCACTTTTAAACAAATTATATATTCTGGATTCTTCTGCTCTGCACCTTTATCTTTTTGTAGCCAGCCATTTACTTTTTGTTTATTACTTTAGTTGGCTAAAAGAAAATGAATGAAAGTCATTTGAGATCATAGTGAAGGACTGAGAAAAATATATTAATCTCTCCTTTCATAAGCTTGTGCTTATTTTTGTTGGAAATTCTAATTTTAGTTTTCTGCTAACAAGAAAAGTAAATCCTTTCTTGTTCCTGAGTTGAAACTACTTTTAAACAATATACTTGCCTTGAGATACTTATTATCTTATGACCATATTGTATTCAAAGTCTAATACAAATACCTTTTTTATTAATACACAAAAACTTTACTAAAAATAAATGGCTGACATTGAGTCTAATTTGAATGGTGTCTTATTAATCATTAGAGATACTAGTAATTATTTAATCATGGGAGAGAATCTCAGCATGAAATAAAACTGGAATTAAGCATTCAATATAAAGAAAAAAATCTTAAGTAGGGAGAAAAAAGAGGACATTAAATACTCCCCCCCCCCCAAACACAGCGTGAGATAGAGTATAGAAAATGGTACTTATCGCTGGTCTCTATAGTTTTATTATCGTGCATTGTAATATATTCTGATCAGTATTTCCTATTGAATATATATTTTCCATAGTGTTTGAGTAAAGACAATATGTTATGTTCATCAGTGCTTTCTGAGTTCAGGAATGTGCCTGAAACATAGATATTTAATTTTTGTTGAATATGGTATGTGATATATACAAGTGTGATATATACATGTATGTGTGTGTGTTTGAGAGAAGAGATGAGAGAAAATTGAGTGGTAAGAGAAAAATTGAAAAATTGTCATGTAATTGTCAAGATTTTCAACTTCTCGTGATTATCAAATAAATGCAAGGATATTTTTTAATTTGGAACTTGGAAAAATGTGGTTTCATTTTTGGAAAGTGAATTATCATGGTTTCAATAATATATAGAATAGAATAGGTCTCTAATTGGGAAATAGATGTAATCTATTAAGATAATAAAATAAACAATATAAACAAAAATACATAAATTAATGATGATCAATGTACAGGATGACAATTATAGATAAAATTGCTTTGAGATAAGCATAGAAATCTCAAGAGAATAAATCCTTCAGTTTCCATAAAAAGGACATTTTCTCCCTTTTTTATTCCTTTCAATTGTATTTACATGAGAAGATCAGTGTTATCTGAATCTATTGTGGTAGTCACTTAACAATATATATGAACCATACCATTAAATAAGGACGTTAGGATATGGGTTGTTTAGGCATTCGTTAGGTTTAGGGTACCCCAGCCCATCTATTAAATTGAATGAGGAATAGACTGTTGGAGTCAGGGCTCCCCAAATCCAGTAAAAACTGAGAGATCAGAAAGTCCACATTATGACAAAGCAACAAACCAAAGGTCCTTCAGGGAAACAGACCAATAATTTGGGAGAGCCTGTGGGCCTCATACAATCAGCAGGAGACATAAAAGCAAGACGTTCATTGTCCAAACTCCCAACCCACTCTCTTCGTCCTCATAAACTCCTGATTTTTCTCCCTCAGCAACTACCCACTTGTAGCTTTCCTCCTCTTATTTGACAATAAATGTCTTGCTTTCCTGCCCATCTCTGGTCCCGATGCTGAATTCTTTCATTGCCAAGACAAAACTCTAGATCCCTGTTGGATCCCCAAGCCTGATTCAGCATCATGCTGTAAACCTTAAGTTTATATACTGAGATATATCAATTATTTCTCAATAAATCTAGAAAAGATCAGTAAAACTTATTTTAAAAATGAAAAATAAAGATCAGCAAGAATGTATGTAAACATAGGAGAGAATAAAATACTTTCTCGATATTAAAATCAGGGAAGCTAGGTGAATCACCCTGAATGCTGTAGGACCATGGAGATGCTGAATTTCAGGGTTTGAACATGGGGATGTTCTGGTAGAAATGATCAGCTTGTGTAGAGATGTAAAAGTGATAAAGGTAAGCTTGTAGATAAAGATTTTAGCTGATGATTTTTAAGCTTAATGAATTATCAGAAAAGTACTAATCAAAAATCGTTGTGTTGTCTGGTCTAATTAGAACAGAAATTTAGCATAGAGGCTACAACCCATGTCTATTCAGGAAATCTGAGGAAAAAAATATCTATGCACATGCCAGAGAAGGGTGGCTCAAACTGCACCCATTTAGATCCTTTATCTTATGCTGACCATCTTGATTATAAAACTCCTTTTCTTTCACTTAGTGGGATATAAAAACTGAGCAATTATCCTATCAACCGCCTTAAGTCCAAGGCACAATTCTTTCTTGAATCTGTGCTCAGTTTCTTGAGTGTGTAGGATCACTTACAATAAGAGTTTCATTTACAACTTCCTTAACCTGATTCCTGCAAGAATTCTTCTTGTACTAAAGTCAAGAATCAAACGGGTCTCAGCAACTTGGGACCCATCACTATGACACTTGAAGTATCCTCTCTCTAGCGAAATGTTATTGAGATAGTAACTGAGATGGGACAGATGAAAAAGTGCCATAATTAAAAAGTGCCATGGAGAAAGGATGATCAACGTAAGTGCCTAAGCACAATCAAAGAAATTAGAACTTATCCAAATGACAGTGGACTCAATAATATTTCAATGAAGATAGTGATTTAAATTGTGGTGGAAAAAATTACACTTTATTGTGTTAAAATTTTAGTGTAGTGAGGAAATAGAAACAGCGCTCCTAGGTTATTCTTTGGTAATTGAGGTGGTGAAAACACATATGTGAGATAGTACCTTGAAGTCATTCTGGCATCAAGACTGTGAAGATTTTCTGAGAATTGACTGTATTTGCAAACTAATAAGTTTGCTTTCCACAGTTTTGTGGATATTCACAGAAGACACAGACTCTTGTCAGAGAAAAAAAAATGTTATTGCACACAGCAGTATATCTGTCTCAGCAGCATATCATCATCTGCATGAGCTCCCTCAGTTCCAATTCTCATACTCAGGCTAAGTGCCAGGTGAGATGCTTGCACAGAGAGAGGGTTTAATTATATGAAAAGGACCCAGAGCTTAGAGAACCCTTTTATAATGAGCCATAAGCTTGTTTGACCTTTGTCATGAAAGGAGACATTGCCATTATCATATTACACAGTACAGAAACTTTCCCATTGCTCCAGAGGGAGACACTATCTCTTTCTTCCAAAGCTATTTGGTTTTGAAAAGATAGTCCAGAACAAAGTCAATCAGTGTGTCTGCTTGCAAGACATGTAGAAATATTAGGTGTCCAGAGAGAATTGTCTTCCTATGATTAGATTGAAAGTAAAAGATTAGCATGTGAGAAACTTTGGAATGTTTGTTAGCAGAAAGACAACATCTCTAGTGAAAACATGTACTAATAATAGAAGAGAAATTACAAAGTCCTTGAGGAAAAGAATTGGAATATCATCAGATGAGCACATAGTCAAGTAGTATAGCCAGAAATAGGTAGACTTGAAGATATTTTACTTTAGAGAAGAAAGAAAATTTTGCAGTTATGTCTAGAAATGAGGCAATTTTCTTTGAGTAGATGTGGGAAAAGGATAAAATTATTTGACGAACAATGAAACAAACCAACATTTGATTAATGGATGTGCTGCAAACTCAAAAGCAAGAAATTCCATTTATTTTGTAAGCATAGGGGTGGGGTCTTACTTTCTTGAGTTTCTCAGAAAAGATTGTAAGCATTAGTTCATCAGTAGTTTCAATACAACCTGGATCTGAGATCTATGTGATTAACAGCATTTGGCTACTGAGTCATAAGAAACAGAAGACATTTGAACATGAATGACAGAGTTCAACTCAGGGTGATCACACACAGACTTTCGTGCTAATATCTTTGCATTTTGACATCTTAAGTACATTTACAGAAATATAGGTAAAATTGGATTAGTCACCACTAAGTAATGTTAGCCCAGCAGTTAGATAGCTGTGTGGTCACCTGGGTTAAGGCCTCCCTTACAGTACTGAAGTTTTGTTTATTAAAAAATGCAAGCAATAGGCAATAGTTTGGAAACAACTTGATCATGTTTCATATAGCCTTAAGGACAGATTTACTAAGCAGTTAAGTTAAAATTTCCAACTAATTGTTGACACATTAAATTATAAAATAAGTTTTAACAATTGTGTTCTCCTCACCAGGATGTGCTAGTAAAAGATCATTAGTATCCCATTTTTATTTGTTCTTGGCACTTTAACCAGTCAGTGTATCTACAGACTATGGTGGAAGAAACCATAAAAGCCTCCAGCAAACAATGCCTCAATCTATTATTCTCTAGGAGGTTCTGTATGGAGCTTGCTAACCTGGCGGGGGGGGGGGTGTTCTTAGATGCTAACCCCTTTCAAGTTCACAGATTTTGAAACTAGTCCTTTTTTGGAACCATATCCTTTCCATTTCATGCCTTCTTTCATTTTTGGAAATTCAAGATCACTGGGCAATTCCAGTGAAAAATCACCCATCACTACACTGCTTTTTTATCTACCCCTCTACCCAAGTTTCCCCCCTTATGTTGGATATTTTTAAATCTACTTTCTAAAATCTCTAAATTTTATAAGTGGTCATACATGTCTTGCATACTGGCAGCATTGCCGTACCTTTTCAAAAGCTCTTATTTAAAAATTCTTTGACTGTTCTGCTGCTGTAATTTCTTATAACAAACATTTATCTTTACAGTCCATATCTCAAATTCCATACATTTCAATTTTCACACTCTTCATTGTTCAGTGTTATGTGTATGTCTGCATTTCAATAATAGCTTTCTATCAAACCCCTCTTTGTTCCCCTTTCCCATGGTCTACTATTGAGCTGTCAGCTGCCAGCATACATGTTAGCTAACTTTTCACACTCTCTTACCCATTGCTTTTTTATTCTTTCCTTTTTGTTATCTTTCTGGCTGAATTATTTAGGAAAGAATAACTGCTAATTCGCTCTAGAAATGCATTCTGAAATTGGAGGAAAGTATCTAGTTCCCAGAAAACAGAATCATCTGAAATAACTCAAGCACTCTGACTTTGTGCTGCTCAGTTATTTCTGAACATTAGACTCTGCAGCAACAATATCCAGTTTCGATTAAAAGATATTGGAAAGTCTCTCATGTATTCATCAAACATACCCTTGACTCAGGGGTGGTGCTATGAGCAACATACTTAGCAATTAACATGGCACTGATAATAGCCAATCCAGAAAATTTACACCAAAAACCTGTAACAGAGTCCTGCAGGCCGACTCCTGTGACACCCATTAATATTTTGGACAGGCTAGTGGGTCAGAGGAACAAAGTGCTACCTGGAGTGGTTATTAAAAGCTTGATCAAGTGTTTCACTGTTACAGATGCCATCGTTATACTATTTTTTGTTGTCTTTAACTCCTTGTTGCTTATTTCCAAATAGTACATAATTTCTAATAATCCTTTCAGAATTGTTCAAATGCTCTAACTATAAAATTTACCTGAAACTCATATTAATATTTCAATATAAAAATCATATTCTTGAACCGTTAAGTCAGATCTCCAGGGAAAAGGCTTGGGCAAGTAAAATTTCATCTGTTACTGCCAGTGATATTTATCATTGGAGTTCTGTAACAGTTTTTTTACCTTATGTAATCACCACACAACTCCATGACCTATGAAGTTCATCACATCATATGAGAACTATTTGCAGAAAATAAACTGAATCATATCAACTTAACTAACCTTATGTTAGGAAACCAATATTAGAAACCAAATAACTAACTTAATATTAGGAACCAGTTCATCTAATTTTTAACTAATTGTCTTTAGATAATTAAACTGGATAATTTCCCTGCACAAAGAAGTTTTTTAAAATGGTAGGACTTCTCTTCAAATTATGTCTTTGTATGCCTAGTTGCTTTTCTCCAAGTCATTTTAAATTTTATTTTAGATTATACATTCAAAAGCCACTTAATATTATCCACATTTATGTGCTTTTACAAATCAAACATAAACTATTATCCTCACTAGAAAAATATCTGGAGTAAAGTTTTTATCATAAAATGTTATGCAGCAACAAAAGCTTTTGTAAGTGAAAATTAATACAATTGAGAGAATTTAATTTCCCTAAAATACACATGAAATTAAAAGTAAAATGAATATAATATTAAAACATAATGGCTATTCAAATATTTTTCTTTGTTATGCCTGTTGCCACAGATTTTTTTTTCTGGTATGCATTTAGAAAATAATTGTGCCAAATGTTTATTATCTTTACAAATTATTCATTTATTTTCTCTTTTAGTTTAAAATATATTATTTCCTAACAATAGAATACAGGTATATATTAAATATACCCAAAGGAAAATGGACACTGTTAATTAACAAAGAATGAGTGCTGAGTGATTGAAACTGGGCAAAGTAATTTGCTATCTCAAGGTTGTGGCATGTCACTTGTTGGAAACTAAAGGTGGTGTTTTGTCTCTTGTTTGTGAGCGATCTGCCTGAAGAATTCAATGTAAGTGGCATTGCCAATAAAAAAGGATTGCCAGGTCTATCAATTATCCCCCAGAAAATAGATGAACTGAAGTGAACTTTCAGATGGAAGTGAATTTTCATCTGAAGTGAACTTTCAGATGGAAAAGGCTCTTGTTTTGGTATTGACTACACTTTCGATAAAGAACTGGATATATCAATATAATTGTCGAGTTCAAATTTCTAGAAATTTAGTCAATCATCAAATGGATCACTTTCTTTCAAAAGGGGACGAAGAATTTAGAACTGAGACAAATGACATGTTTTTCCTAAGTATTTTGACTTAGATATGAAAGATGCTTGACTAAACAGAATGAGAAAGTTGCTAAATGTTTAGAAATTGCTGGAAGAGATATATAAACAGTCCAAAATGCTTGAGCAATTGTGAACTACTACTTGTTTTTTGTGCATATACAATAGTTTCCCCCAAAGCAAGAATTTTGAAGACAGTTATAAGGTTAAACTGAGAAAGGTCACCAAACACATGTGTCTATTTATTGATAAGGACTGCAGATGCTTCTTATATGGCATTAGTTGTTATCACTATTGTGTTCTTAACTTATAGAACTAGGAGTTCTTTTTTTTTTTTTTTTTAAGAAACATGCCCTAAAAATTTATAGTTTGGATTTAGTGCTTCTACAAGCATGCAACTTTATCATGTGACTTGAAGAGTACTTGAAGTACTCCTTCCAGAAATTGCAGAACCACTATAAATGTATGGCAAAAACCAAAAATGTATTCTGAAAGATTTATTTCTTTATATTAAATCAAGCAGTCTTTATACCTCCTCTTCTACTGAGATTTATATTAAGAATAAGCCAATATCAACAATATTGATAAAAATATCTACTTACCCTATGGCCAAAATCTTTTATCAGAGATCCTTTCTCCACAGGTATCCAAGAACACCATATCAAGAAAATTAATGTTTTAATGATAAGATAAAACCAGCCACACACCCCTGCCCATATTGCTTTTGGAGTCTGTCTTTTATTATAACCGACTATTGTAGAGGTATGATCACAGGTGATATCTAATAAATTTCTGAAGGGCAGAGGTAGCTTCCTTCATCTTTCTAGCTTCAAACTTTCAAAGATGCTAAAGTCCTTGACAAATGACGATTTGTCACCTGAGTAATAACAATAGTATACAAGAATGAAGGGGAAAAAATGGGTTGTTTGGTCAAGGATGAACTGGGAGACTAAGGTCGTCTCCCTCAAAGAATAAGCCAAGGAAATGTATAGTATTATGTAAGGGGAAAAGAAGCCAAGGAAATGTATAGTATTATGTAAGGGGAAAAGAAAAGGAGATCAACTTTGATTTTCTTTTTAACTCTGTCATAAAGCAGTAATTCAGTACTTCATTAAAAATGTTTTTATATCTTTATTTAATTTCCTTTGATAATATACAATATATACATATATATGTCCACATATGTATGTATGTATGTATATATGTGTGTATATATATTCATATATAATTTTTCTCAGGTTTAAATAATATTTCATTTTATTATGTCCCATGTGTATGTTGACTGACACTTATTACTCTACCATTGCTATGACACTGATAATACAATGTGTTTTTGTGTTGTATCTCTCTATCTCTATTTCTATATAGCTTTATAACTTCTAGATCTTGATTTCATTTCCTTCTAATCAATCCAGGAATGCAATCACTGCTAATTTTACGGGGTAATCATGTAACAATATTTATTAATTTATCAAATCAACATTTTAAACTTACACAATGATGTATGTCAATTATATCGCAAATGAAGAAGGAGGAGAAAAAGAAGAGGAAGAAGATGAGGAGGAGGAAGAGGAAGAGGAGAAAGAGCAGGAGGAAGGAAAGAGGGATAAGAATAAGGAGTGAAGCTGAGTTTGAAATATTTCAAACACAGGGGTACACATACCAAGGAGTTTGAGATGAATTATCTCCTAAAATGAATTATCATCCTTCAGAAAGGATGCTGCCTGGCTAACCCTTTGATTTTATTGCTAATGACATCTATGAGTACAGGAATAATCAATCTGGTTTGCTTTAAGACACTAAATTGTGGTAATTGGTAATAGTGACAATGGAAAACTAATACAATCATTAAATACAGTCATAACTTTACACTGAAGAGTGAAATTGTAAAGAAAGAATGATTAAATATTTTTACTTTGGAACCAGAATGCATGCAATTTTAAAGCTTCTTTTTGCCAGTTACTACTTTGGCAAATGTTAGTCTGTATGGCAGGGACAATACTATCTACCTTATCGTACCATTGAGGAGATTAAGAATTAGTACATCTAAAACTATTAAAAGATATGTAAACCATATAAAGCTTTTAGAAATTTATAATTAGGAGAGAAAGGGTAGAGTATATATCTGAACCACATCAATCAGTTTGGAAACTCAAGAATGTCATGTTTTTCTCTCTTTCCACAATCCTGCTTCTGAATCTAGAATTTGAATGAGTGACATATTATGTATCTGTCCTTAAGTGTAGAAGTATCTCGATTTTAGTACATTTTTGACCCAATTATGTAGATTCCTTTCATTAGAAAAAATGTAAATCATTTGTGTTGACAAAAGAGGTATTTGACTGTTGGATTATTGCTCACAAATGAGTGCCACTAGATAATAAGTTACAACCTGTAATTTCACATAGCTTATTTTGTCACACAAATTATCCAATATGGAAGTAAACAAACGGCAATATAGTTAAAAACAAAAAAGGAACCTACAGCAATAATAAAAAAAACACAACTATGTTTTATACCTGGTGTTAAACCACCACTTTTGGTAACAGTTCTCTTATTTTTTCAGAATTATAAAATGACATGTAAGCACAATATATAAAGCCTCAGACAAGAAACAAGAAAATAATAATAATCTCTGAGTCCATAGCAATTTTCCTCAAAAATTAACCTTCGAAATACTATGATGTATTAAACAGCTACCATTTTCAGATGTCATTCATAAGAACATTCAAAGGTGCCTAAACATTTAGCAAAACAATGAAAGAGTAAACATTACCACCACAAAAACATATTTAACAAGTACATTTCACTGTTTTGTTTTGCATGCACTGTTGTAATTAATTCTTGTGGTAGCAAAAAATTAATTCTGGTTGAAACAGACCTCAATTAATATACTTCCAATTGAACTAGTTCTTTCACCTGGACAAAATGCTGGACTAAACATATGTCAGCCACTCTCAATACTCGTTTTTATTAACTACAACTCTACAATTTACGAAGGTTATGTATGCAACACAGTTAAACAGATTAGCTTGGTATTCAGTGTGTGGTTCTAGAATCTGCATTTGAGAACCAGGATTTTGCTTGAACTTAAAAGAATTAGATATAACAAAGTAAGCCAAAATGTTAAAATCACCATGCAGAAAAAAAAAAACCCAAAGGAATTCTAGATATTTCTACTGGTGTCTGGCTATGTAAAGTTCAGCTCAAAGATAAAATGTTCACATATTTATACTCATTTTTCCTCAAAAAACTCTGTTTGTAAATATACAGCAAATGTGTTGTATCTATTTAAAAGACAAATTTATGTCCCTGCAATACAGTCTTTAAGTGAGAATGTTTGACTTAGCAACATAAGCCCTGTCAAATACTATTAAAATCATTCAGACCAAAAATAATTAAACAATTCAATATTAGCAATATTCACATAGGAGCATACTTTGTGGTCATCCTTAGAAAATATTCTATTTTTGCCTTTATCTAGATTAGTGCTGGAGAATGAAGATTACAGTTCAAAATATGATTCTTCAGAAAGAATCATGATGTGACGCTATAAAACAAATACAGACTTAATATGGAAGATTTTTGCCAAGTCATCTATCTCAGTATTTATTTGAGGGGTTGAATTTTACAACTAAAATTTATACTTAATCATGGGCAATGAATTACCTACAGTCGTTATTTTCAAGCTAAATAATATAGATGCTAGAATCTTGCAATGCTGATATTCTGTAATTGCAAATCACAGAAACTGTGTATACCTTATCTAAACCAAGAGAAATATTTCAAAAGGATTGGGAAGGATTTTGAAATTGCTTTTAAGGTTGGAGAATAAGTAAGAAATGGGATGAGAAATTCTGGATGACAATGGCCTGAATCTTACTTCAGGAAGCATGTAGGTTTTCTCCTCTGGAAAAAATATGTAACTAAGTATGCAAACATCTTTTGGTGGCATATTCAAGTTCCTGATTCTAATTGATCTTGGCTGGATAAAGAACTTGAAATATTTCAAGGCAGAACAATGCACATAGGAAATAGCCCAAATCACACTGTACAGAGAGAAAGAGAAAATGTGATGTGATTCAGAAGGAGGAATGGCTGCAGTATACCTGCAACCTACAAACGCAAATATCTGCTATGTGTTTATGCTCTTATTTTGACAATTTTAATATTTTATAACGAAGAATTATGGAAACTCAAATCTTTCCTTCATTACTTATTAAAGTCTCATCAGTGCCATATTCGAACATGGACAATTGGGGGAGTGGTAATAGGAACCTTTTTTAAGAACAAATTTGTCTGGAAACATACAATTTTGAAGAGTTTACTTCAGACTGGATTGATTAATTCTGAATCTGTCTTATCAAGCAAAAAGCTAGAAATAAATCAAATCTTCTATATTATACCCTAGACACCTGCCATCTTCAGTTATGATAGATGCAGAATAAATTGTTTGAATTTTTGTTTAAATGCAGTTTATTCGAGAATTTGAATTATACAAACAGAAAGAGTTCTAATTGCACAATGTATTATCTTTGTAAATAAATAATACATGATCCACTAAATCTATAACACTGTAATAAATTTAATTGTGTTACTCCCATCCAATAGTGATTTTATAATCTCGTAAAGCCTAACACTTCATGAAGTAATACAATTTTAAATTTTTCATATACTGACAAACTTTTTTAATCTTCATTTACTCAATGACATTTGCTCTATTTCCATCTTATTTCTTAAAATGAGGGAACTGGAGGATTTTTATTTTTTTTTTTGCCAAAAATACATGGCCATAGATGGTAAAAGTGCAATCCCTGATGACTAAAAATTATAGAAATGTAGATATAACACTTTTTATATGACAGCTATGTACTTAATTTAGACCAAGGTATTTTAGACATCTAAGCTCCTCTATTTTTTTAACTCAAATTTAAGAAAAAGTTTAAGTTATAAAATCAAACAAGCAAGTAGAATATTGATGGCCACTTACATATAGTGAAATACAGTAAAATATAGTGTTATTATAGTTTTCCATTCGATAATACAAATACAGTTTGTTTTTTTTTCAATGACAAGAATCAGAGTGAAACTTTGATCAGATAAAATGCTGCTGTGCTTCCTGATCATACCATTGACCACTTCTCAGGTTATTACCTCTCTCCTGATTGACAGACATCATGCCCACAGATGCACACAAGTACACAGACGTACAAACACCTAACTCTCACACACACATGCTCAAACACACGGGAGTATGGGATTTAATGCTGTGGATTCTGATATGAGATGTACCTATAACTGGATTGATAGCAAGCTCTGTCATTTACTAGGCATGCAGCTTTAGCTAAGTGAGTTAAACCTCTATAAATGTAAGCAGGTTCATCTGAAAAACAAAAGTACCTTGCATATTATCAATAAAAGTTGTGCTTGGTTTGCAAATGATTGCTATTGTTGATTTAGAGTTCTTGGGGGGAAATATCAATTATATTAGAAAGTGTTCATGGTTTCTTTACTATGTTTGAAAATTTATTCTCAAATAAAACAGAAAGAAATACCTTGTTAGGAGATAATTTCTGGCTGGAACTTAGCACAAAGATGGTAGACCAAAAAATAATTATTAAGTCAAGGAAGAATTCATTGTCATTTTAATCTTGTCTTACTTGCTTAGTTATTATAGAAATCAGAATGAGAAGGGACTCAGCAATAGTGACTGCTATTGAACTTAAAAAAAATAAGACTAAATGAATGAAAGTCAAAATATATTCCACTATGTTATTATACTATTATATTGATTTATTTTTATTTTTTACAAGTATAATTAATTTAGTGCAAAGATTAAGTGAATGTTAGAATTTTTTAATCAAGAAGATCCCAGAAAGTTGCAAGTATTAAGAAACTGTAGTTTTAAGAACTTGCTTCTAGATTTTTCTCCTTTTCTTTAACAAAATGCCTGATGTGTGACTATGTGACATATCTGACATCACAAAAGTTAGCATTTATGTAATAATTGCCTCTTTAATGTCTGTCTCTAAGAAATTTTTCAATAATAGTAGAGAGAAATAAATGGCTAAATAGAAATCAGAGTCCTGTTAAATTTTCAGTCATCTTTGGTAACCTCAAGCAATAGTAATAATAATAATAATAATAATAATAATAATAAATAATAATAATAATAATTTGCCTGGAAAAATAAAAGCATTTGGGCAAGCAAAATTTTAAGTATCACTCCAATATTAATATTCCTTTGGGGGAAAGAATCCATCACCATATGTCATTTAAATCTAATTGATTTTTTTTCATGGCACACACATACTATTCATCTGATCATATATATAACACACTTACAAACACACACACACACACTAGCTCAATCTCCTGCTCTTCCTTAGTGAGACTCAGAAAGCCAGTATTCCAGCACTGTTATTCTTAGTAAGCAAAAGAAAAATCTGAAAGGATTTGTCATCAAATCAAGAGGATTCTGTGACAGTTTATTTCCTTAGGGAAATATATACTCCAGTAACAGATTTCTTGGTCTGACTGCATGGTGATAAAATGTCTATTTGTTTTTTGCTTATAAAAGATGGAAGAGTGGTCACTTAATCACCCACTGGACTGAAAAGTACTCTGCAAATGATTAAGTGAAATCCCCCTCCCAATACAAGATACAAGTTCTCCTAAACCCACATCTACTTTTATTATTGATTTTTGTCTTCTTTCCCCTGAAGACATACCAAAACACTTGTTCAATTTTAGCCTTGGGGGAAAGAGAAGGCAAAAAGAAACATGAGCTATCCACCCCACTCTGTTGAAGGGATTGACTTGATGACCTAATTGACTTTTCTTGACTCTAATTTGTATGACTGACAGTTAAAACACCTTGCCAGGTGGAAACCAAATTGAGATCCACGGTAGAGGGGCAACAATCAAATCAAAAGGTAAATTACATGTGCTTGTCCGAGTTTGAATTTGGCAGGTTGTTTTATTTTATCCCTATGTCAGTGTGTAATTCCATTCAACAGAAGGTAAAAAAGAAGTTAGAAGAGCCATCAGGAAAGGAAATAAGGTTTTAACTGACAAATGAAATAAATATCCTGTTCATCTGCCTCTTAATTTCTAAAATATGAGACATCTAAATGGTAAGATTGATTGACCACTTTTGGGTCATTTTAGTAAGCTAAGTTTTTTTTTTGCTTTTGTTTTTTGGGGGAGTAAACTAAGTTTTTTTTTTAATTACTTAGAAATCTAGGACTCTGATAATGACTAAATGACTAATAAATATTTATTAGTTATGGCAGCTGGGTTCATTTGACTGTTTAAAGTTTTCCCACTAACTTTTCAGCAGATTGATTAGAGCATTGCAGGACAGATAAACTAATATACCAGGAGAAATTTCTCATGACCTATAAATCAAAGTAGTATATTAGCTTTTCCTATTTTTTCTTTTTTGAGGTAGCATTGGTCCATCTGTCATTTTTTTTCCCAAAGACCAACTCCTAGTACAAATATATTGAACAGTATAAAACAACTTAAATAGCCACTATTTTGCAACCATCCCAATTCAGGTAGGTTCATCATCACTTTTAGCAGTTAAAGAAGAATTTTTTTCCCAAAAGCATTGTTTTTTTTTAAATTTTTTAAAATTCATTTTATTGATTTGTCACAATTGCGCATTAATTGATCCCTCCTCCTCCGTCCATATCCCCCCTCTGTATCCCCCCTCGAGTCACTCCATCTCCCATTTTTCTGCAAGTTGTTGGTTGGTTAAGTTGTTCAGTTGGTTGTTTGGCCCGTTGTTCTCTTCCGATATCTGGTAAATGTGTGTGTGTGTGGGTTTTTTGTTTGTTTTTGTTTTTGTTTTTTTTACCCCGGGGCTTTCCCACTTCACTAACATTTGCTAACCATCCTGATCTTTTGTACTCTTCACCTCCCCTGCCTTCTTCCCCCTCCTCCTCTCTCGCTCCATGGTTCAGTCCCATTGGTTGTTTTTATTCTTTTATATTTGTTTGTTTGTTTTTCCCTATATCCATCATATAAGTGAGACCATCCTGTACTTCTCTTTTTCTTTTTGACTTATTTCTGCTAATATGAGTCTTTCTAGTTCCATCCAGGTTGCTGCAAATGACATCTTTGTCCTCCTTGATGGATGCGTAGTATTCCATCGTGTATATGTACCACATTTTTTTTTTTAGCCAATCATCTGTTTTGGGGCATTTGGTTTGTTCCCAATTCTTTGCAACTGTAAACAGGGCTGCAATGAACATGTGTCCTTTTGAATTAATGTTTTCATGTCCTCTGGGTAGATTCCTAGTAGTGGGATTGCTGGGTTGAATGGTAAGTCCACTTTCAATTGTTTGAGGGTCCTCCACACAGTCTTCCTCTCTTCTGGTGTTCTTCTGGAGCTCACTGTTGTTCTTTTGGTATTCTCTCTCGCATTCTCCCCCCACCCCCCAGCCCTTTTATCACCTCCTTCCTAGGCCCAGATATGCCCACTCACACATGAGCACACCCACAGGTCTCAGGCATGTACAGTCATGAAGAGGGCACAATACCACAGGTACTAGTCATAGAGGCTAATGGCAGAAAAGGTCTGATGATTCATTTACTCTACACCACCCTGATAAGCTTGGCTAATGGTTGTGCAATTAGATGCCTAGTAACTAGAAATTCAGAAATTTTGTTGATTATGATAAATCTACAAACAAAACTATTGATGGAATTTTATTCTACTTGTGGATCATATGGGGAGTGTGTGAACCTAGGTTCCCCTTTTTTGTTGTTTTTCTAGATGTGCACCATTATTTTAATGTTTAAGAAAAATCATACCCAATAGTATTTATGCTTATTGTTCTAAATTTACATATATTTCCTCATTTCATTCTCAAAGAACCATTAGAGGAAGCTACTACCACGATCCTCACTTTACAGGAGAGACAGTTTTAAAATTTTGTAAGTCTTATCAAAGAAGAGGTAGTGGGAAAAGTGTTAAAATCCAAGTGTTTTGTTTCTGGTATCTGTTATTTCAAATATTGTTTTGTTTTGAAAAAAGTTGATGAATTATACATTAATATTGAAAGCTGTAGACTATTTTATTCAATTTACTATTATTTAAATTAGAAGTCTTAGTACATTAGCTAGAATTCCATTAATTAAAATTTTGTTTTGCAGATTATTAGCACTGTTATATTTTGTACTTTCAAATTCCTACTGAGATTGAAAGTTAGAATAACTAGTATTTTGGTGACAGGAACAGGGTCTTAATACAAACTACCAGGATTTGAAGAAGCTCCTAAACAAAGGAAGCAAACATGAACAATACACATAAATAAATCAAAGTTCTGTTCCCCGACCAAACTCCTCTTTCTCTATCTCTTTCATTCTTTCCTATGGTAGCTTCCTAGGTAGATTAAAATCAATTGATATTGAAAAGGACATAAAAGCTCAAGCAAGTAAGTTAATATACATAACCCTCTCTTCCATGAGAGGGTTACAGATAGAAACAAAGGAAACAGAGGAAATTGATGCTAAAAAGATTTCTTTCCTTAAAAAGTATATTAATATTGTTTTATTTGTTTTCAACTTAAAATAGTAACAAAATGGATTTTGATCCACTGATTTCTCTCCTAATAGGATGATGAAGAAATAACTATATTAAAATCTTTACTTAGACCCCTTCCAGGTTGCCGCACTTGGATGGGAGACCTCAGTAATATTGTCCTCTCCTCCAGAGGGTGCAGGGGCATGCAGGCCAGCTGTACACTGCTGGGAGTAGCTGGGTCCACCTGACGGCCCCCATGTGGCCTGGGGCTCAACCCCTTCCACCTTGGGCTTAGGGGGAGGTGCCACACCCCTTCAATTCACTGTGCCTGGATGGGAGGCCTTGGTCCAGTAACGTCCTCTTATTCAGAAGGTGCAGGGGCGTACAAGCCAGCTGCACACCGCTGGGGGTAGCCAGGTCAGCCTGGAGGCCCCCATGTGACCCAGGGCTCTACCCTTTCCACCTCAGGTTCAGGTGGGAAGGGTCACACCCCTTCCAGGTCCCTTTGCATGGATGGGAGACCTCGGTCAGATAGTGTCCTCTCATCCAGAGGGTGCAGAAGCGTGCAAGCCAGCTGCATATGCTGGGGGTAGCTGGGTCAGCATGTGGCCCAGGGATCCCACCCTTCTACCCCTAGCCAGCAAGGAGCAAAGACAGAGAAGACCCTGGGGTAAGTCCCCCCCCCCCAAATCTGGAGAGCCCAGGAGGGGGGATGGATGGGGTTGTAGCCCCATCCACCAGTGGATGGTTGTTGCATGTGACAGTCATCTGTAGCTCCGATTGGCTGAGGCATTTGCCTCCAGGCTCCAGCCCAAGGGGGAATTGGGATGGTACATGCATGGACATCTGGGCCCTGCCCCCATGCAGGGAGATACCAGCATGTGGATGGGTAAGTGGGGGCGGGGGGGTTGTTGGCAGGTTGTGCCCCCTCCATTTCCTCACTCTTTAGCTAATCTTCAGGAGGAGGAAGAACATATAAAACACAAACCACATTTTAAAACAGGTGAGGGACCAGGTTAAAATCCAGCCTACAAGCCTGAGCTGGTCACAGCAGATGGACAGCCAAAAGAACCAATCCAGCGAGACAGGAGAAACATCTATAGAAACTCAGTATCATGAAGTACACCTATGCACTCACCAGGTTTGGAAGACCCAAGACCTCATTTCAGAGATGCCTTCTAGGAGAGCAAGGCACCCCTCCCCACTTTATGGGAGAGGAAAGGAAAGCCAAAGTCTGGGGCATCAGCCCCACAGCAAAGCTGCAAACAGAGGAGATCATCTACAATGGTCAATCACAATTGCCTATGTCCACGGAGAAACTTCTTTACCGGCAATGACAGCGGGTGAGACCACCTAAATCTGATGCCAGAACCATAGGAAAAGCAGCAAAACAACAGAAATGGGATTCGAGAAGACAGCCTCCAACGAGAAAGCATGGAAAGACCACACATAAAAATAGACTGGCTGCCCAGCTCAAACTTAAGAATGAAAACTTACCACCAAGGCTTGCCTGGTTCCGAGAACATAGTCCTTCACCCAATGAAGGAACACCATCACAGGAAAGAAAGAGAAACATGGTTTTAACACAGACTAGCAAATAACAAATAGTGGAATGTGAAAGAATGGAGGGGGTACCTGAGGGAGAGAGGTGGGGGAGATTTCCAAAACCATTTACTGAGGTTGTGATTTAAAGAGTAAAAATAAAATTAAATAATAAATAAATAAATAAATAAATAAATAAATAAATAAATAAATAAATAAATAAATAAATAAATAAATAAATAAAAACTTTACTTAAAAAAATAAGATATTCCAGATAACCAATTTTGGCTTGTTATTTAATCCATCACGTAGTGTTAGAGAATTGCTATGTAATAGAGTTTTGAAAATTATATTAGGAAATTTCACAAGCTAAAAACATCAATGCCATACCCCATGTCTTTTATAATAAAAAGCTATCAAACATAGAACACGGGGCAATAACTTAGTCATCCATGTCTCACACTGTCAAATAAATTGTTTCAGATGCAAACCTTGAAGTTTCCATCTTTATTTGAGAAATACTGGCTGGGTGAATTACAAATATACACAACAATTCAGGATTAAACTGAAAAACAAATGAGTTCAAGCATATTAAATCAGACTCTACCATTAGAAATTCAAAATGTGTACAATGTTCAATCAATACAATTTAAAAATATAAAATGAAATGAAAAAAAACATCACAACCAACATTAAATTCATAAACATTCAAATTTGACAACCAACTTTCCAAATGAACTAATAATATCTGTATATGATAAGCTGTGCTCATATTTGTGTAAGGATTTTACTTATAAAAACATTTAATGAATCTGGAATATTTATTGAACACACATGATATCAGTATGAAATAAGTAAGCTATAAGATTAGAAAATAAATAAGTAAGCTATAAGATTAGAAAATAAATGAGGGCAGCTCTATTCACTTATAGAGCTTATAGGAAAAACATGCTGTGATACTAAAATATTGATGGAAATATCCAGTTTTCTGAAATATTTTCTTCATCAAGTTTATAAAGCTAAAGAGAGTTTATTAAGTAGATCACCTCATTGTGTTTAATTTGAGCTACTGTGCTATGATGTTTATCAGTAAGCTTTCCAAGGTAAAGAATCTTATCCCTTCACTTTGGGCTGAGTCAGTTTCTCTCCTTTTCCCCCTCAGTTGGAAGTGGGAAGGCAGGCAAACAATTTTGTACACATTGAATGTTTTGCAAGAGAGGAATAAATACCCTTTTTCTAAATCAGTATGAGACAGAGTTCGAGAAGATTTCTGTTATAACTAGTCTATTTCGCTCTCATTTTGAACTCCATCTCTATTTTAAAGAGTCTATCTTCTCACTGTGACGTTGTACTAGAATAATACTGCTCTGTGCTTCTCTGAACAAAGGCTGTGACTCTGTAGAATGATTCATACATTTGTTTTAACTTTAGTTGCATAATAAGCAGTATACACAAATTAAATGTGACCCATAAAACTATAAAAACTTCCCAACAAAGGTGGCAAGACTTCAGGCTATTAATTAATATATATACATGGGAAAAATTAGTTTTTTTCATGTTTCATACTCTTTTTCCCATATATATGGGAAAGAGAGTTTTCTTTCACTCTTACAACAACACTACAAAGATCACTGTGAAGTGATCTCCATAATCAGAATTTCTTTTTC
Organism: Uropsilus gracilis; assembly: GCA_004024945.1. Classification (NCBI taxonomy): domain Eukaryota; kingdom Metazoa; phylum Chordata; class Mammalia; order Eulipotyphla; family Talpidae; genus Uropsilus; species Uropsilus gracilis. The sequence goes on from PVHY01000231.1 coordinate 248,553, forward strand.
TGTTTATTCACAGTACCAAATAGGTACATTCAGCTAAATGTTAAGCATGAATAAATGCATATTCCTTTGAAGAGTTTAGTATGAATTCATAATTTTGCCTTCCTAATCTCTACAGGTCACCCATATTATATTAATCATGAGATTTTTTTTTTCTCCTTTAAAGCCAGAAAGGAATGGTTGAGTCTTTCTTACAGTATCTCAGTCATTTTTGCCTTCCTGTTTTACATTTAAGGACCCCTGAAATTCACACTGTCCCCACCATCATAATCCAGGATTATTTTTCTATCTTAATATAAATCTACTAGCAATATTAAAGTCATCTGTGAACTTAATCCCCGTTCCCTGTTGGGTTTTTTAACAACTTCCTCCAGAAGTTCTGGGGATTAGAAACTGGGCATATCTGGGGGTCATTATTTTAGTCTTTGACACCCAAAGATTCACATCCATACAACAAGGTAATACTTTAATTCATTCTATGTTCATAAAAATTATGAACATATTCTATCATCAAATGTGCATCTTATATAGTCTTATTGTGTCAAAAGCTCCTGACTTCATTATCTAACTCAATTGAATTGATTATAGACCCCTTTCAATAAGAGTTCATAGTATTTCTGCTGCTATGAAATTCTCAAGCATTTTTCAACTCTCCTTTCTAGGTCACATACATTCACTCTGTCACATAAAAGGTATACATCTCACTAGAGTTAGCCTCAACAACAGAAGGAACTTGAGTACCACATCTGACTACACAGAAAAAGTAAACTTTTCTGTCCTAGAGTTGATGCCTACCAATGCAGACTTAAAAGTAGTATCTCAGTAATATCTGACATTTTGAAATATTATACTGTGTTCATATCTATGTTTTCTTAAGAAATAGTCAGAGAAGGGAATTCCAAGATGAACATACTTCCTATCTGTATGTGGAACCAAAATAACAGCAATGAAAAAGAAAAGGGAGGAGGTGTAGTTCTCTTTAATGCTCCAATGAGGAAATTATTTAACTTTGTATTAATGCCTACTACAATTGGTAATTAAATACAATAAAATATCTAGTATATATATATTTATACACCCCTAGGCTTTTAAAATCAAGATGTACCACATATAACCTTGAACAACACCTTTAGGAAATTATCAGCCTATCTTATGTCACTCTTAACATAAACTAAAATTAAATCATTCCAACATATATGTATGTCTTACACCTAATTCTGGTATCTCAGTCCCCAGTGTAATCTTAGATCACTAATAAAGTATTACAAACTACAAGCCTTTGGTACTCGATTATTCAATGTAATTATCTCATCAACCATTTTTGAATTGCCTTCGTAGTCGTGTTTTTATTCTCTAATTAGTCTTTTTCATGTTTCATACTCTTTTTCATCTAGTAATACATTGCTAGTTTTGACACATTCTGATAGTGTTCATCAAAGTGTAGAAGTCTTGATTTTCTCATTAGTCATTTCTCATGTTTTTGAGTTTTTATTGATTTTTGGCTTAAAACACTCCTTTCAATATTTTTAACCAGAATTCCTGTTTTGTTGACAAGAATGTTATCTAATAATAAATAATTAAATCATTTCTAAAATTACAGGACTAATACTAATAGCCTTTTGCTTTATTTTTAAATACAGCAAGTTAAATTAAAGCAGGACTAAAAATTCCATGATCTGAACTTCTGCTAATAAAACTCTAATCAGACTTAAGCTGGGTATAATCCTGACTATTAATGCTAGAAATTAGGCAGAAACGGAAAGTTCAGAAAAATAATAATCTTATAATTTTTTTTTTATCTAGAAGACTAAGGGTTGAAAAACATAGGGAAACACAAAAGTGCTGTGGATGACTCAAAGAAGGTGTACTCAGCCAGACACTTGCCAAAACTCTTTAGGGAATGCACACAACTTGTAGCACAGGACTTGAGATCCCAAACTTCCCTCCTCCTCCTTGCCCAGTTATCTTTTAAAAAGAGGTCTAACTGAACAGTTCTTAATGCTTCCCTTCTTCCCTCTGTTTTTCTGTTTGATGCTAATCAAGCTGATTTTTATTTGAAAGTTTCCCCGTGTTATAGGGGGCAATGCCATCAGCACCAAGATTGAGGGCACAAGTGAATAGTTTGTGTATGTCTGAGGATGTTCCGAGGATTTCGATCCCCAGAGATGGAATGAGAAAGTACCAGCAAACATCTGTCACATGAAGGTATTACCACATTGACAGTGAACTCAGGATGGGTTGCTTGCTGTATTCCAGATCTCAGCACCAAAGGATGAACACATGTGTGAGATGAGACAATCAGAAAATTCTCCAAAGTATCAAACTCAAATGTTTTTAGAGATTAATAATATAAATGGTTTAAATTGAATAAAGATGTTCATATTCTGTAAAAAAAAAATCAAAATACTGCAGACACTTTTTTGACGTTCTGTTTGTAATTCCTAACAAATCATTTACTCATCACTCCTTAATTGAGGGAATCTAGCCCTAGATATCTTCAAAAGGTATTTACATACACAGTGTCATAAATGTCACAATTACAGTGGGTCAGAGCTCCAATTTTGCAAACAGGCACAAAGATTGAAAGCCAACTGTGTCACATGTTATCTGGGTGGACACAGGAAATTCCACAACCTCCTTGTGCCAGTTTCGTAAGCCTATGAAGTGTCTGTCATGTAGTATTATTGCAAGAATTTAAGGCATTGGTACATAAAAACAATTTAAAACTGTGCCTGGTGCATAATAAGTATGAAAAAGATAAAACTGTTAATCACTTCTCCCCATTCTATCCTTAATCACTTAACAAATAGGTTTAACAACAAATGGCATGCCTTTTTTTCTTATTTTTTCTTTTTTCTCTATTCCCAGTGACTAGAAAAATACCTGGAACTTAGAGTTGATAGGTATTCATTAAGTGAATGAATGACAGATGTTTTGGTTAAATGATGAAACCAAAGGGCACTGAAGAAATGAACTTCGGAAAAGCCTCTGGAAAAGGCATGGCTACAAAATTTTGGTAGAATATTGCACTGGTGTCACGGATGCTCTGAGTCTGAGCTCATTTGTCTTTTTCAGAAATTAAAGACATATTTCCCAATTTGCCAAGTGTTAGACTTCTTTGGGAGTTGTCAGGGCTGAAGGAACTTCCCACCACCCAAGTTATACTTCCAGGTTGAGAAATCCCTCACTCCCAGTGGTTGATCCACATGGTAGTTTAAAACCCTGTTGTCATTGCCTCAAATCAGGACCACTTCAGTTCAAAGTCCTCACAGGATTGGCTGGGACCTTGTGGTGATCACTTAGATTTTGTTACCTCCCTGTGCCCAATCTTCATGGCTTCTCTCCTCCTGAGGTATGTTCCTTTCAACAATCGGAAATTATAACCATTATATTGTAACTTATGAAAACTGATGAAATGATTTTTGTACATGGTAATCCTTCAGTGAATAGAGGGAATTTTTATTGTATTTTCTTATGGGAGGAAAGTAACTATTTTACATAAGAATCCAGGAAGCAATTCTTTTTGAAGGCTAATGTACCTAGCATCTGAAAATCCTGCTAAAAATCTTTAGGTGATACTTTCTAAATGTCTTTCAAAACATCTCCTGCTTCACATGTATCTATTTTACGATTACAAAGATAAACATAATCCTTTAACAACTTTTCACATTTTATCTTAGGAATAAAGAAACTTTTCCTATTACCTGTAAATTATTCTTTATATTGCTAGAACAAAGTATAATTGCTTTGTGTTTGTTTTCTTTTGTGTGAAGATTCCAAAAAATTATTATGATCCAATATAATTCTCACCTTGATTGCTGGCAGTGGATTAGAGAATAAATATCCTCAGATAAAATAATTGTCTTTTTTTTGTATAGCCCTTTATCTCTCATTAAACATATAGATGAATCTTGGCGTCAGTATTAGTCATTGTCTAAACAGAATGAAAAAACTTATTAAAGAGATTACTCATAGAGGGTGTAATTTCCAACAGTTTAGTCAAGATCATTTTTTTTTACCACCATTGGAATATTTAGGAAGTCTTCATTAATTTTTTTCTTTATGATTTTTGATGATAATAGAATTAGGCCAGCTGAGAAATTGAGGCAAGGCAAAGAAGTGTACCAATGCATCTATAAACTAGGAGGGATCCAAGTTCTTGTGGTCATACTTTTTTTGAGAGGTGATTTCTACTGCTATCGAGCAGGAAACTAAATACTCTATATAGGAATCCAAGAAACAGTTCTCTTTGAAGACTGATACATCTAGCATTTGGAAAATGCTACAATTCTGCTAAAAATCTTTACCTGATGCTTTTCTAAGTCAAGAGGACATCTATTGCTATTGACAAGGCTCAAAGTTCTAAGGAACTCTCGTCATACCTAGATTGGTGGAAAATTTTATTATTCTTCACTTATTGTTTGTTTCATAAAATTTGAACTTACTCATAATTGCCTTCATCCCTGCCTCCGAAACTAGATAATGTAAGAAATGAAAACCAAAATACTGATCTATTGATAATTACAAAGGTACATTGCTTTCAACTTAGAGTTTTTATCATTTATAATACTATCATTATTTAAATCCCTATCACCTTAATATATTAAAAATAAGATATGTTACAACAGTCTACAAAGCAATCTGAAAGCACTATACGTACTTTTAATTTGTAATATAAATTTCTTATGTGTGTTTAGAGGGGATAATACCATAAAAAAATCCTAATGCTCATAAATTCATGTTTTCCCCAAACAGAATGACACAACCACTGCATTTTCAGCTGAGCAGGTTGCAGAAAAGCAAATAATAAGTTGATGCTGTTTTTTCATAGAATGGTTTATGTGGGGTATGAAATTTCCCAATTGATAGCTGGCAGGTGCACCCTAACATTTGATGAGGTAGAATTGGATTACTTCATAGTACAAACAAACTACCTGAGACCAAAGGGAAATAAAAGTTAAAGTAAAAGATAATGGAGAAAAAACAATCATCATTGCTCATTATTTTTCATTTCCTTTTTCCTTTAAATGACTGATTTTACTGACTCAAAGAATGAGGCAGATGTTGTCACAGGAACTGACAGGTTGCCTAAAGAGCAAGAACACCAAAGCAGAGTTTCAGGAAAGCAGTATTTTATGATTCAGAAGGAAGAACAAATATGATGTTTTAACATATATTCCTAATTGCATATTTTGTATGCACTTTTTTAAATCAATAAGTATCTCATATTTTTCTTCTCTGCCCAGGGTTTTATGCAGCCTACAAATTGTTTATCTTCTGAATACTACATAGCATGGTCTGGAATAAATGTATTTAGTAGTAAACATATAAAGACAAATTCAAAAAAATCTCTGAAGACCAGCACAGCACATATGACTTACCATCAAAAGTCATATGGTACATTTCTAAATGGTCCTCTTGTTTAAAAACACCAGACACCATTCTTCTGCTAGCGTCTCTGGTAAATTCTCTCTTCAAGCTCTGCTTTCTTATTTCTCTTACTGCAATCCATAAAAGATCTACTAAAGGACCCATGGTAGCAGAAATTGTTTCTATATTAAAAAATTGAAAATTGTTTGCTTTATATATTTTTCCAAATGCTGCTTACTTTATATGCTTTTCCAAATGTTGTTGTTTTATATATTTGCCAGAGCCTTAAAAAGATTTAAGATATTTTAGTATTATTCTCTGTGGTAAACTGGAGAATCAATTTTAAAAAAGGAAGTTTCATACTGCTGGATTTTAAGGCATGGACAATAGGAATAAGAGAGGTTTTATGCAAATCTTTGAAAGAAGAAATAAAAAAGGAAAACTAATCTATACTCCTTAAAATAAGCCATGTAGGCAAATATCTTATTCAGGGAAAAAAATCTGCTTGTAAAAAACACACACATAAATGCACACCAACACACACACACACACACACACACACACACACGAAGTCTCTGTGGACAAAAAATTTTGGTGATTATTTCAAATATGTTCCCAGAAATGGTTTATATTAGTCAAGGTTTTCAGTTACAAGTAAAATAATGAAAAGCAAATAATGCTAACTTCTGTTATTATTTTTTTAATGACATTATTGGCATCTCTACATGAAATCTTAATTCGGAATTGGATCCAGGGAGCTCAAATGATGATATCTTGAGCAAAGATCTTACCACTAGGTTAGTTTATCCTTACTTGAACTTCACTTTCTTTCTTTTTCAGGTAAGCAATCTTAATAGTTACACTAGGCCCTTAGCACTTCAGCCCTACACTCTCAGTGTGTAGCTAAAACAAATATTTCCCTCTTCTTCACATTCAATAGAAATGACTGAATTGAGTGCTGTCAGACCTGCATGACCTGCCAGAGTACATTAATTACCCACTGTGGGCAGGGTTGGGATTTGTTAGCAAAGCCTGAATTTTATCTAGGGCTTTTATATGAAATTGTATAATTGAAGACACAAAAAAGAGTTCTTGAAGAAAAGTGAAAATCCTATTAGTAAAAAAGGGGAATGGTTCAGCCAAAAAATTTAAATCTTTTAGAGTCAATCCAAGAAAAGTAACACAACAGGATGCAAAAGCTTATTCTTAATTTACTAACAAAGTGTTATTGAGTTTCAAAATATTATACAAATTCAACTATTTCTTCAGAAATATTATATCTGCCTCTCACAGCATCAAAACCACTTCTATCCTGTGGGGTTCTGCTACTTCACACCTCCACTTTTTTCTCATCTTGCAGCTGTATATTATTTAGACAGAAAATTTCAAATTGTCATCCCCTGTCTAATTCCTGAGATGAAAGATCTGTTATGGTTTACAATTTTGAAATAAGTAATTGCAATTTAATTCAGCAAATATTCAATGGTTTGCTTAAAATGTTTTAGGTATTAGACATTATGCAATGCATTTTCTTTAATATAAATATTTTGTTTCACTTCTGAAATTAAAATACTCAAAATGTAATGTGGGTAAGAGAAAACAACCTGTAAAATTCTGAAAAAACATCAATAGTAGAGTCCAACTTCTGTGTTAATCTCATCAGAATTTTTAATATATATAAATATATATATAAAATAGTTGATGCTGTACTACACAGATGTATAAAGATATTGGTTGAAGAGTAGACAAAGAAGTGCAAATGTTGCCCAGATTTATTTTAGATTTTATATATGGCAATCAAGTCAAAATTAAATTCATTTAACATTAATATGTGAATTTTTGGAGAGATCAGAGAGTTGAAAAAATTAAATGTGAGTCTATTTCATACCATGCAACACTGCTTTGAAATAAATCTATATTGAAATAAGACTTTATGGGCAAAATTATGAAACACAATCATATTCACAAACTTATTAGAGATATTTTTCTAACTATGGCCTAAATCCAATATTATTACTTGATATAGAATGATAAATTTATTTTATAAAGTCAAAAAAATAACAATAACATCATAATCAAAATCAAATTGCAAATATCAAACTAGGAAATTTTTACCACTTATGCCTGAAAGAATCTACTTCTCTAATATATAAGGAGTTCTTCAAAATTACTAAGAACAAGACCATGTAAAAATTATGCAAAGAGGAGATATAGAGAGCATTTCACAGGGTAATTTGAATAAATGTTCCAAATCATATGATGGTTTTCTAAACATTCCCACTGAACCTATTTATCTTTGGAATATAGATGTTGCAGTGCATGCGTTTAAAGAGATGTGATACTATTCCCACAAATAATACACAGTATTGTACACCAATCTTAGATCAATAAAGATGAATTTATAAGAACACTTAAAAATGTTTAATCCTGTTTAATAAACTAAGATTGTAAAATAACCCTTCAAATATTTTAAAAGCTCTATATTCATACATGTGTCTCATAAATGTACTTATACAGGTAAATATACTTACATTTAGGCAGATACAAATGTGTGTGCATATGCTAGTAACATGAAGATATGTCTTAATTCTGTTCATATAAAAATATGATTGATATGTTCTAAAGAAATTTGATCCTCAAAAGTTACTTTAATCCAAAGAGGTAGATATTACAATTAAAAGAATTGTGATTAATATCAACATGGGACAGCGGTTGGCAGTTTGTAAGTATATATAATTCTGCAATATGGAAATTGGTGAATTAGACCAAAGAAAAAAGGGTTTTAGAAATAAAGAGTAGCTGTGAGAAAAATTTGGAAGTTCTTAAAGGACAGATTTAGAGAAGAATAACTACAATTAAGTCAAAACATAAAAAAGGGAGTGGCAAAAGGAATTCCATCTATAGATCAAAAACACACAAGCAAAACCCACTTTAAATAAACTATGACTCTGGGAGAAAAACATGTGTTTACACATGATGTTTTTATAGTTAAAGTAATACAGACTTAATAGGAGGTAGAAATTATGTGTGATTTTAAGATACGTAAAAAGCTGCTTTTATTGACAAAGACATTGGTAGATTCCAGTTCCAGCAGATTTTGGTTCTGGAAAATGCCAGGTACTGTTTGTCTCTAAAGCATCCTATTTCATCTTTAGTAACAATACTGTGAAAATGTTATTATCTATATTTTATAGAAGAGAATGAAAAGTTTAGATCGCCCATTCACCATTCTGCAGTCAGTTGGTAAAAGAGTGGGGCTTAAAATCAAAATATCAAGTCTTATTCAATACTCTGCTTAATATATTATGCTTCTGCCGCTTTTTGTGTTACCATTTAGTTATAACCCACATTTTTTTGGTAAAAAAGGGCAAGAAATAGCATTTTGTAATCTTACATTTTAAAAGCTGAAAGGGACCCTAGAGATCAGCTGGTTTAACTTTGAAGTATGTTAGCTCAGAGAGTAAGAAGTACCCTAAAGGCAGGCAATTAGTTACCATTATTGTTGACTAGACCCAAGTTTCCTAGCCTCTAGCTTTTTCTACTATGCCAAGTGAATCTTTTTTTTTCCCCTGAAAGCTTATACAAAAGAAAACTAATGATAAAACTAATACAATTCATTATTAAACTTACTGAAAAAGTCTCAAATATAAGAAAAACATCACTGTAAAACAGCATTTATTTTTTCCAGAGTAAACATTCAGATTAAATTAACCAAAGCTATGCATTATTTAGATTTAAAAGTGGTTAGTTCAGTTTTTATGGTCACTTTACAGAAATAGATATCTGTAAATATAAATACTGTTAATATCTCATAGCACAGAGTCTAACTTGCAGAAAAAAAAATGGAGAAAAGTGGGCATGAAATAACAGTAAGTCATTATACCAAGAGTTTTAGTATCATTCACTTAATCAAGAAAATTAGGCATTACATTCTCTTTCATCAGAAGAAAGGTCTGGACAGACTTAGCATAGGACAGCTTTAAACTGTCTATGGGTTAGAGAATCAGTGAAATATTTGACAGGGTAGAGAACAGATTGGCATACTAGATCTGTTTCAAGGGCAGACTAGCTTTCACACTACTAAACAGTGCAGGGATAGATCATTGAAGCATGTCCCTGTAAACTCTATGGTGAGGGATGTGGGTCAATTAGCTTCTCTTTCCTTTTGCCCCTTTATCTCATTGTCTCCCTCAACTCCTCCTCTGTTTTCCCTTTTGCAACCCCAGGTCTTGTATATTTCTCACAAACCACCTTTTTCTCAATACTGAGAAAGATATCTCACTAATCATTTCAGTAACCTTCAGAGTGCCATCATCTAAAAACCACTGTTTGGATAGTTGGAAAGCATGGTGTGGACCTTGAAAGAACAAGAAAAACTCATGCAGTTTCAGTCTCAAAGAAGCTTAATTATACATTGAAGGATGACAGTCACCCTGTGGGTAAAACCCAGACTAAACACGGTAAACAAAGTAGTCTTGGAGAGTTGTGTATGTTTCCCCTTCGTTCTTATCTTTTCTTTTACCTCTTTTCCTACATTCTTCAAGATATAATAGGAAGCAAATACAAGAGATTTCAGTTGCTTCTATTTACCAAATTGGTGTAGGAATACTCTCTGATACTACTTATGATTCAGGTAACATTTGCCACAGAATACAGCTAAAAAATGTTAGTTAAGCAGAAAGAGAGTAATTTTTATTAGTAAACCTATTGTCACATCTTCTGAAAGATGCACACTGGAAGATAAGAAACATTAATCTTAATGGACTTTTCTCTAACTTGATATTTATCTATAAGTCTTACCCAATGCATGGCTGTATACAATTTAACTGTTTTTATCCTTTATTTGATCTTCCTGAGGTATTTCAGGTACTGTGCAGAAAACATACATGTATGGGTATCCTGTTAGGAGTCTGCTGCGGGAAGGAAGAAGAAATGAGACGAAAGAGACTGAGTACGATCAGAGAGAGAACAGCTCACTGACTAGGAACTTGGAGAGCATGACAAAGCCCTTCTTTATTAAGTTGGGGTCATATTTATACCTTGGCAATGAATAATCACAACGAAGCAATAAGGAAGGGAAGACCCTTCAGGGTACAGGGACAGTAGCAGGAGGAAAGGCACCTGCAGGAGTAAGTACCTTTTAACATTACAAAGGTGAGTCTCTTGGGTAAAGTATTCCTAAGAGGAAAGGGTTGTCATAACAGACAAGACTCACCAGAACCCATATCTGGTGTGCCAGAGTGGGTGAGAAGAGAGAAAAAAGTGTCTTTTTGTCATTAAGTCATCTCTTAATCTGTGTCCACATACCACAATACCCTAAAATAATAGCATATGAAAATAATATATTATATGCTACTATGTTTATATATATGTATGTATCATATATATCAGAACAAACAGCATTCATATTGTTTTCTTTCAAAGATTCTATTGTGAGAAACTATATATTAGTGGTTCAAATATCAACACAGATTTTACCTGAGAAATGATAAATTATTTAACTATATTAATATTAGGTAGTAGAGAGTATATATGCAGAATATGGGCTCAAACATTATAATACTACTCATAATATCTGCAATTGTTTGAAGAATTACAGCGTATTGTTCTTCATTTGCAATGTGCTCCATGCATTAACTAATTTAATCACAAGAACATCATGAAGAAGTTAATAATATTATATTTCCACTAATTTACCACTATAATCTGATCAAGTTCTCTAAATTCTCTAAGCATCTGTCGTCTCCACAGGATTAAAGAACCATATTTTCAATGAACATTTAAGGTTGTAAGAAAGTAGTCATCCAGTATTTTATTTTAAAAAATAATCAAAATACAAAAATAGGAGTATATTTGATCTATAAGGTGTATGTTTACCACAAACTGTGTGTGCACTATTTCCTCCTTGCCCACCATGCAGGTTCTTACTAATGCCCTAGCACCTGTCCAAGATCACTGATACTGTGAAGCCTCATTCCCCAGTCTGGACAAGCAATACTGACAAGTCCATGAATTCTACTAAAAAAGATTATTGCGTTGACTGATAGAGCAGGGCATTCAGTTCCTAAGTTAAGATGATCGAGATTACTGAAAATCAAGTCAAATCAATAAGAAAAAATACTAGTAGCTAGTAAGTAGCTAGTATTTTCTCTAATGTGTATTTTTATACATTAATGTATATTTTTATTCATATTATTATTTCATTCTATAGATTGTGGACTATTTCTTAAATTCCTTTTCATATAAAGGAAAGGGCAGTGAGTCCATTAATCCATTTTTATTCAAATGTTAAATTTTGATTTTAATTCATAGCAAATGAGAGTTAATGACTGAAGAAAATGTCACTCTTGCTAAGATTGGCTTTTTTAGCAGTGATCTGTCACATCTGTATTACGGATAATCCAAAATGGCATTTAATCCTTTCTCTTTTTCTTCTGTCATATGATGATAATGCTTTTTTGCCTTTATCACAGCCCTCTTGTGATGATTATACCAATAATGTAGGATAAATTACATTGTAATATTAACTATTTGGGGTTGGGTTTTCTTTTCTGACATACACAGATTGGATTAAACATACACAAATGTTACTAAAAGAAATGTCTGTGATTGAAATTGAAAAGACGAATGGGAAAAACTGGAACTCAGAGTGTGATGCAAGTGAGAACCCGAGGGAATGAGAATAGGTGGAAGGACATTCTAGACAGTTCTGTAGGTTGAGAAAGGTTTGGCAAGACAGGTAGAGAATCTATGAGTCAAAGCCTCACTTGAAAGGAGTGTCATGTGTAGAGGAAGGGGTCTGCTTTAGTGTCTCTGGTGTGCTCAGGCACGGCAGTAAGGGGCCATGAAAAGTGTCCTCACTGTGAAATGGATCCCAGTACTCAGCAGCTGTGGCCCTGGGTCCAATTAGGCTCCCTGTAATTGGAAGTCTGAAAAGTACTTTCTCATTACCATTACACTGCTCATGCATTTATATTTACAACTATCATCAAAGTTAAATTTGACTGATTAGTACTGCAGAGTTTAGGACAGCTTCTCATCTTTTAGCATGTTTTAGAAGTACATGGTAGGCTGTACTGGGTTTTGGTTTAACCCTTAGGAAACAAATGTATTTTTATTTAGAGTTATGGTTGTGTACTAAATTATTTTACTGACTGAAATGATATGTAATGATGAGGAAGAAAGCAAAAATAATTTAAGTTAATATGTTCATAAACTTCAATGTATGCTACCTTTGATGTTCCATATATATTACTCTTGATATGAAATTACAAGTGGAAGAAAATGATAAATATCATTTATTCACTTCAGTATATTAGTAATTCTATGGCTTCAGGGAAAATATGCAATTATTATCTTCAAGAAGTTTTTCTGCATCTTTTTCATTCTCTCCCTTGATTATTAAAACACAAACACAGCAATAGTATAATTTGAATTATATCTCTGCTTTGCAGTAGATTCTAAATTCTTGTGGTGAAACAAATCTTTGTCTAAAACACTAAGAACCAAAACAAGATGCATAATAATACAGGATTTTTTCCTTTGTCCTTTGTTACTGAGGCTTTTAAGCATAATGGTAGTGATCTGTAAATATTTTTAAAACTAAACACAGAGGAGGGAGAGATATTTTCATAGCATTTTAAATAGAAGCATCATAATTCTCTTACAGCAAGAATTTTCTAGTCCTTTAGCAAATACCTGTTTTCTTTTCTTTTTTTTCTTTTTTCTTTTCTTCTTTTTTATTTTATTTATTTATTATTTTTTGATACTAGGTCTCGCTATTTTGCCCATGGAACTGCAGGCTCACGTTGCCCGGGGTACCATGAACTCAAGCAATTCCCAGCCTCAGCTCCCCAGGTAGCTGGTATTACAGGCATGCACCACCACACCCAGCTATTTTTTGGGACTAGGTCTCGCTACGTTGCCCTGAGTGGAACTTGAACTGTGATCCCCAGCTCCAGCCGCTTCATAGCCTGAAGCTTGCAGGCACGCGCCACCATGCCTAGCCTGTTTTCTTTTAAATAATCAGTTGTTTTTAAAATAGAATATGTAAAAAAGAGCATCAGAATTTATCTTACTAATAATGATACCTACTCAGTTTATAGTTTGAGATTAGAATAACAGATACTCTAAATCGATGATAATGATAAATTTTCCATTAAATAAAATATTTTGTGTTTCTCTGTGAGTAGAGGCAGTAATAGATGATAATTATTGCCATTAAACTGTCCAAAACACATTACCCTTAAGATCTTGTCTCTAAGACCCTTTGGGGTCACTTACAGCCTATCACTGTGTCATTGAGTAGTTTCACGTATAATGCTTGGGTTACTTAAAGAAAATTAAAGGACCAATAAATTAAACTGCTTGTTCAGGAGACAGAATTACAAGACTGTGTCCCTCAGTTTCATACAAAAAAATCAAACTAAACTCCTGAGTAGGAACTTTAAAAAAAGATGATAGAGTTATAACTCAGAGTAAATTTTTCCTCTTATCAAAATATCTTAAGCTTTTGTTTAGCGAATTAGACTACATAAAGGCAATATATGGTATTTCCCTAATAATTTATGTAGCTTAAAATCTTAACACTTTGTCTCTTGTTCTCTACAATTGGATTGAATTATGTCTCTTTGTGAATTAAAATGCCAATAATAATCTCTTTTAGAGATTTTATGCACTTTATTGTTTGTACCAAGTATGAACTTCTTCCAGCAAGGTGGATTTTGATAATCATTCGAATGTCTTGTCTAATACCATTCAAATGTCAGTCTTTCAGGATGTCTTCTCATCAATTTATTTAAAACATTTTTTTAGTTCCTGCCCAATTAGTATTTTCCTTCACCCTATCGTGTCTTCTTTTCCCACTGCACTTCTAAGAGGACAAGCATAATGAGAAGCTTCCATCTTTTAAGTGGAATTTATATATCTAAAATGGTACCTTTAAACACTATCTCTGATCTTAGGTAGTTTGCATAGACCTATGCTTCCTACTAGGGTGAATACTTGAGTGGAAATTTCTGGATGTTACTAGAATTATTTATCTGTGAAGCTCCTTTCAGGACTGCATTACTTGTAAGAGTTGAGACTCTCTCAGTATTATCCCCTCAAGGAATTTTTCATACTCTACTTGGGTATTCCTCCTCTCTGGAATGTTGCCAGAAAAAAAATTTACTCTCAATGGAGCAAAGCTCAGAAAATCCTGATGGACATCTCACCTTTTTGATGTTACTCAGTCTTTCACAGACTGATGCCTTAAAAACAATCATTTCATACATCTTGCCCATTTTTTTTTGGCTGTTTGAAACATCCTTTACTCCATTTTTTAATGGGAGAAGAAGTTAATTTTAACCAAGGCTTAAAGCTGGATGTATTACACACTTGTTAGTTACACTTTCTCCATATTCCTCTGCTACTATTGTGAATTACATTATTTTACAATGTCACTAAAATAATAAATCATCTTTAATTAGGAGGTAGAACTTTGATGCTCAAGTCTGCACTGCAACAGTTGGTGTGGAATAATAAACCAAGATCATCAAAACAACATCATGTTGTCATTGCTTAATAACTGATGGGACCGTGACAGCATCTGAGGCACTAGAAAACATGAATATTTATTCAGATTACTTTGACTCACATAGTGACATCAGAATGAAGCTTCAAGGTTATCCTCTTTCCAGTCTTTTTGACTTCAGGGCAGACAGTAGTGTCAAAACATTACCATATTGTGATAGGAAGCTCACCTGCTTCTTTCATCATTTGAAAGTATTATTAAGTTTTGGAGTGAGTTGTAGTCATAACACTTAAGCTTTGGGTAGTGAACTTGTGAACAGAATATTAGCAACAATCTAAAGAAATCAATAAGCAGTGAGAGGTTCAAAAGCTGCTATATATTCTACTATTTTAAGGTCAACTACTGTTTCACTAACAGTATTAAAGGGTATTAAAATGTTCAAAGAATTATTTTTTATGTAAATTAGCAATTTACCTTCATAAAGAGTAATGTTAAAATATTTTTTCTTCCTCTATTTTCATACCTTTATCATTCAGTCTTTTTTTTTCTTTTGGAATGATTTAATTTATATAGTTTTGATAGTATTTGGGTGAAAATCAATATACAAATAATTTACATACTAATCTATGATAGTTAACTAACTTTTGTTCAGATAACAACTGTATAAAATCATAGCAGCTTTATTTTTAAAAATATTTATCCCTCTGTTTTATATAACAATGGTCCACAAGATATATCTAAAAATGATTCTTATAATCAACAATTATGTTATCCTACCTGGCAAAATGGACTTGGCTGATGTGACTTAATCAAGCAATATAAGAAGGGGAGATTATCCTGCATTATCTATTCAAGCCTAAGTTATGGGCAAGGATCCATATAAAGGAATGGGTGGAGCACGAGAGTCAGAGTCAAAGAAAGAGATATGATAATGGAAACATAACTTGGAGTAATGCAAGCACTGGAAGATGAGGCTGCAAGAAAAAGAATTTTAACTTCAAATCAGTTCAATGACCTTATGCAAAACAAAAAGTAATTAATTGAGTAAGTGGTATAAATCTGTGCCAGGTTATCACTATTTACGTTGCTTTATCAGGAGGATATAAATATTAGTGCATTTCCTCCATTTCTTTACAATATTAAAAGTCAGAAATAAAAATATATCTGTAGAGGTCAAGAGATGGCACCCTTCCAGTCTTAAAAAAATTGAGATAAAGCCTCTAATAATCTGACTGTTTCAGGGTCTTTAGTTGCTAAAATAAAATTACAATGTGTGGAACTGAGGTAATTGGTTTTCTTTTCTTTTTGTGTGTGTGTATTATGAAGTAGCTTTGATGTCATGAGAACTTTGGGAGAAGAAAATGAAAAGCTTTATTTAATATAGCTTCTGAACTAGCCCTTGGAAGTTATCTAAAAGGAGAGAATTTGAACTTGATATTGATCCCCAGAGATGCACTGGAACTGAAGTGTAGAGCACAATCTCCAGTTCTATGCTGCATGGATATTATTTGTCTTCTTGTGGAATGACACTGTTTGGATGCCTTTTTATAATATTCAGGAAATCAACTAATGTGATGGTGAAAAATCTTTGTACCTGTCTTGGAGGGAGAAGCAGATGAATAAGTCATAGTAGTAATTAGATCTAACAGTGAGAACCCTGTGACCATATTCACTGCTTAAACCAATATTACCTCTATATGTGTGTTTATGGATAGGGATATATGTATGTATATGTGCATATGTATAAATGCGTATATGAAACATTTTCACAGGTGGGGGGGTTATCGCATTGTGGTTTTGATTTGCATTTTTCTGATAATGAGCACATTTGTATACATTTTGGTCATTGATATGTTTTCTCTAGAGAACATGCTTTTGAATAGTCCATGACAAAAGTTTGGGATTCTTATATACTTACAATCTACCTGTGTACTCCTTGTTATTTATGTGAGATTTGAAGGGAAAAAATGGCATGAATATGAAGTGCATGGTGATTGTTATGTAATACATAATAAAGTCCTTTGTCTCTGATTCAAGAAATTGTACGTTCTGCCAGAGTCTATGAAATTATAGCAGGCTAATGTGTTAATTTACATGTAGGAAAATCTCAACTCCTACACATTGAACTGATTTTTTAGTTTTAAATTGAGTTGTTTTTACACTTGTAAATGAGTGATTTTTATACCCATTGATTTCATTTAGATCTATAATTTCATGCTTATTTACTATGGCACAAATTGAATAAATATGCAGAATGACTCAATAATTCTCCCAAGGTGCTCCCTATACTATTTTAGGGGGACTATCCTTCTGTATCTCGTGTGTGTGTGTGTTTGTGTGTGTGTGTGTTTGTGTGTGTGTGTTTGTGTGTGTGTGTGTATTCATATCCCTGGCCATGTAGCACATTTGTTAGACTACAATCTTTGAGATTGGAATGCAGGAATCTATAGTTTAAACAATATCCACAGAAATTGCTAAAACACCATAATATTTGTCAACCACTGGGTTATTGTACATGTATATGAATGAAAGACTTGTACAGTCACATATTTCCCTTACTAGTTGTTATATTACTTTACTTGTTTCAAATTAAATGCTATATCTTATTGTAAATCATTTCTTTAACAAATGAAAAAAATGGATTAGTGAAGAAGAATTATCGGTTCCCCAACTCTGTCAAAACAAACACCATTCTTCACACTTAAGAAAATTCTTTCAAGTTCCTAAGCAATCTATGATAATACTGTCATCACTTTATATTTTTAGGTTTGCAAGTTCAGCTCTGATAAGGTTGATTTTAGTGTTAGGGTATTTTTTAAACCATTGTTTATGCCATCTGCAGTGGGTGCAGATTTCTACCAGATCTGTGTTGCTGATTTGTCTATTTTTCTTAAAGGCCCAAACAATAACAATTCAGCAAAAGGAATATTTAAGAGAGAGACATTAGACTCCTCAGTAACTCAATCACTAAAATATCCCTTTAATTTGCTGAAAATATTAAAACCAATCATTCCATCAGAGAAGAATGAGTGTAGTTATGGATTAAATCCTGGCATCTTCTCCTTGAGATTTTCACACGATTTGATTATGGAATTATATAAAGTGATCACAAATTATGTGACTTGTGAAACCTACCTTTTACATAGCCCTCAACATTTATTAGCTACTTTATTTAATGAAGCAAGTGTAAAGTTAATTTCCATTTAACATAATGGCATTCAAATTGCTAAATTATTACAAGATACACACTGAAATAAGGCTACAAGGAAACATACACCTACACATTTTTGTACTGCTAAATAACTTCATTATGAAAATTAATTAATTTCATTATCTGATAAATGCAACATACACCCCGCCCCCTCCCCCAGATCTTTGCACATGTGCAGACACACAGTCAATGACTGGATTTTTTTTTTTAAAGTCTAAGTTCTTGCCAGGGTTAATTTCAAGTAAAAATTATCCTGGAATTTTCAGGCAGACATAGGATTTCAACCAAATTGATAAACTCCTCTGTCTCCCATAGTTTTCAAAGTGGGTATTATTTCACTCCTTTGCATTTTCTTATTCTGATTGGGTTTAGATTAATATTTGTGATTACTGACAGTGTCTCTGTTTCTTTAAGTCTCAAGCTATATCTTTTTTTTTAAATTAATTCATCATTCAACATTGGGATAACTAGAGAGCTACAAGCAAAGTAATAAAACTAGAACACTGTCTTACATCATAAAAAAGTCCAAAAAAAATGTGTAAGACGTATAGAGGGAAACTGGAACCTTTGGCTTTTAGGGAAAAATAAAAAGAGAGAGAGATAGAAAGGAAAGGAGCAGGGACTATGAACAGAGAATTTTTGGGGTGAGGAGAGACATGAGAATGGCAGGCGGGTAAAGAGTAGCCCAAGTGACCAGGCTGGACAGAAGCTCCCTGGAAGAGTGAACTGATGGTGGCAAGGAGCCATGGTGGCCAGAAGAAGAGTGACTGGTGTGGAGAGTTTGGCACTGCAGCAAGGTGGCATAGTGGTTGGTACCTGGAGATGGCCTTAGAATGCTGATTTGTCTATGAGCAGTTGTGGAAAAATTTTGAAGATCCTTGGAGAAGCAGAGCAACTCAGAACACAGGAATGAGAAGAAGCAACAAGAAGATAACAAAGAAAGACTGGAATTTGCAGAGTGCCTTCCTCAGGTTTGGAGGGGCACCATTGTGGACGTGTGTCTCTGGGACCTTTGGGACTGAAAATGGTTATGGAGGTAAGATAACTGGTCACTTGTGGCTTTAAGGACTTTGTGTTTTCCTAGTTAATATTCTCTGGTAAATAAACCCTGTAATTAAACTGCATTTGACTGGCAACTGCTACGCTAGGGAGGGTAAGACTCTGAGGAAACTTTGTGGCAGAAGTTACATTTTAAATGTGGCTTGTTGCTTGCAGGTTTATGCCCAGTTTTGACTCAATTTCAAAAGGAAATTGGCTTGTTAATTCTATGCAGAAATCCTGGTCTCCTGAAACCTGAAATACTTATTCTGCATTGAATTTTCAGTAGAGGAGATATCATGGCCTCTTTTATTCAATCTTTTGCTCTCTCTCTTTTCTAATGTTTTCTTGGTCTAACAAGGTACTTGTTACTTCTTCTAAGTATGAAAAAAGAAGAGATATTTCCCTTCTGACATTCAGTTCAAACATTATTGAGCACATAGATAATTGCCTCACTATGTGGTAAGTGACAATTCTAAACAAACTTCAGGAAGCAGAAACACTATATAATAATGTAGTGAAATTTAAAGTGTACATTCCCTTTTATTGAGTAAAAATAAGTAAATACTTTGGTTAATTGTAAGTAGCAAGACCTTACATTAACAAATGATTGAATAATTGGTTCTTATGTTTCTCTCTTATAAAATGGAGAGAGGAAGTTGCTAAACCAAGGCTGGAAAATATTACCCACTTCTTAAATCTTCCCTTCATCTCTATCTAGCATGTGTACCTTTCTGCATGTTACATCATGGCTATTAGATGAAACTCCAGCCATCATTTCATTGCAAGTAGAAAATGGAGGGAATGCAGTCCACAGAAAGTACTTGCTGGCTGAATCAAACACAATTACGAAGCTTCACTAGAAGCGTATTGAATAACTTCTAAATCTATAATGAGCCAAAGTATTAGTTATGTTTCTCTTCTCTATGGAAGAGGCTGGGTATTTCACTATTTATGAAAGCAATGTTTTGTCTTTATCTCTAAATGTGGAAAGGAGGCTGAATGTTGAAATTATAACTGAGTTTTAGCCACATTGTCATCTTACAAGAACTTTCAAGAAATATGTAGTATTTGTAGCAGCATAGATGCTAAGATGCATCCACCAATCTAAGACGAGTTGCCTGGAATTGGACAGACTCTTGACCCTCAGTGGGGATTTAAGCCTGCCTCAATACATGGCAACCCATTGGAGAGCAGTAAAATAGCTCTAAAAAGAAAGCATCAGTCACAAAACTGGAGGGTTATGCCTCTGGAGAGTTTCTCTTTTAATCTTTCTAGACACACAAATACTGAAACCTATTATCTCTTTTTGAGTAAACAATAAAGAAGAACTTTTTTTTACAGAAAAATGCTTGAGTTCAGAATAAATTTTTCATTTTCTTAAAACATATCAGATTCAACTGAACTTTTCTGTGCAGTCTCATATCTTATCCCAAATCAGTATTTTCTCTTGTGACTTGTCTACATGTAACTATTAATGACATATAAGAATATAATTAATGCATATATTATTTTCTCTTCAGAAATAATTTTCAGTAAATTTGTATTTGATTCCCTTTCCCAAAATCAGACTCTGATAAATAATATAATATTCAATGTCTCCATGGAAACAGAATTTTCAAAATGGATTGTGATCATGTTTATGGCTTTTTAACAAGAACACTGAACTTTTAAAAAAGGGTTTTCTAATTTACATAATATTTACAAAATAAGGAAACTGTTAAATAGATATTTGCAATGGTATTGATATTACTTTTGCATTTAAATATCTAGTTAAATGCAAAAATTCACATATAGATTATTTCAAAAGAAAATCTGAAATCAGTATTTACTTGTCCCTACAACTCATTGTAGATGACAAAATATCTTTTCAAATACTTTAAGCATCAGAAATTCATTATGATATCATCAATGCTTTCTTGAAAATAAAAGTCCATATTAAAAACTTTGGTGGTAAATTACTCACTTTCTTTTTGCCCTCATCAGGTTAAAAGAGAATTTGCAACCTATTTTAGCCTGTGCCATAATAAGGATAAAGTAAATACAATTTGAGAACTGAAGCAGTTAAATTATTCTAATTCCTACATTTATTTATTAATTGTCTAGTTACTGCACATGCATTTTTAATAATGTCTTATCTGACAGTCTCTTAGTCATTGTTCAGTGTACTATGTTAGAGAAAATGTTTATAACAATAGCAACATTAATTGTTCATCCTTCACAAGAAACTTACTACCTCAGTTACTTGCCCTTTCTCTAGAGGCAAATTCAGACAATAGGTGAGATGATGCATGGCACTATATTGAGTATAATCCATTGTCAACATTCCTGGCATAGCTAATAAGTGTTTTGGACTGTTAAGGTACGGAGGTCAATATAGACTGGAGTTATATGGAAGTTGAATGATTTAAAATGACTTCAGAGATCTGCAAAAGCTAAGCTGAGCAGAAGGGACATTACTTTAATTAAGAAAATGGTGATCTGAAATTTTCTCATTATTAAAAAAATGGAGAAAAACAAAATATGAGTTTGCCATTATGAGAGTAGTAGTACAGGGGAAAATATATAAAGTGAGTTCTTTGAAGCAAAGATCCTATTAAATAGATCATACACTTCATATCCTCTACCTCACTTTAGTGTAGAGCAAAGGAAGACTGAGTTAGACTTGGTTGAATTTTTGGCATACAGAGGAATGGCATTTGTCAAAGTCATAATGCTTATGTCACTTTAAGTCAGAGAGACTGGACAAGTTTGAAACTGAAATCAAAATCGTTGATAGTAAGTCAGATTAATATAGAACTATGTCTACCAGTAGGTGAAATACAGAAATTCTGCCACCATGACTGGGATGCCTATACGTCCAGTTATTAGAAATGTGCTTTATTGTGTCTCTTTGGGAGAAAGCTTGAAATTCTCTCATCATGCAAAGTGAGTGGCTTGTCATTAAGTGGGGTCCTACCCAACCCACCAAGACTCCTGCAACGAATGGAAGTGGTATAGAAGTGATCAGGCTGCAATGCGGCCTGATGGCACAGACAGACACACTACCTCAAGAAGCGGCTCAAAGAGCCATGGTCTCTAATTCTACTTTCCATTATCTTCTTTCTCTCAATCCACATGTCTGGTGTCATGGAATTTTGATCAGTGAACTGAGGACTGAAAAAATAAATCTTGAGTCTCATTTATAAGTGATACGAAAAGATACACAGTACTTATAAATAAATTCATCATAGTTTTATAGTCTAAAATTAACACAAAAATCAGCTGAATTTTTGACATTAACAATGAATGTTCTGAAAGGAAATGTTTACTTTTATGAAAACAATCACAGCTATGGCAGCATTGAAAACAATAAAATTCTTAGAAATAAACTTAATCAAGGACATGAAAACCATAAAACACTGATGATAGAAATATCAGCAGACACAAATAAATGGAATGATAGCCCACATATGTGATGAGCAGATAAACCATCAATTTAAATGGCCTATGGTTAAACACTCATTCTCTAACTCAGAGCCATTAGAAGAAGTTAGAATTTCATTGTCTCTTTTTGGTAGTTTAATCCATGACACACTGATTATTATTACCAAAATGAATTAAATTTATTTCACTGAGTTCTTGATAGACATGCAGTGTGAATTAACGTTCATGTAATTCTAGCTTTATCTCCTTTTAATGACTAGACTTTTAAAATAAAGTAACAAATGTTATTTTAATCAGCCAGGTGCAAACGTTTACTTTTGCCAACAAAGCAGAGTGAATAAGTAGGAGATGATTTGTAACTGTCATCCCAAATTCTAAAGTGCTATATTAAAATAATGGTGTCTAACACTAAACACTGCCATCAATCCTTGGACTCAACAAGTATTTATTGTATTCCTAGTATGTTTCAAATATAATTCAAAATACTGGGACATGGAAATGAGTAGCACACATCTCAGGCTCTCATGATCCCTATAGCTTAGAGCACAAAGACAAACAAATGAATTAAAAATATATAACATAAATTCAGGTGATTATTGTATTGCAAAAACAGAAAACATAAGGTTTAAGGGACAGCGATTAAGTCAACCACACTGGATAGATGAACTTTGCATCAGGCAATTTACTCACTTTATATATATATATATGCGTGAGTATGTATGCATACAAATACATATATGTGTATACATATGCAACTGAAGTAATGCATATATGTATATATGTGTGCATATGAGTGCATATACATACATATATAGGTCACATATACATTATATATAATAGTGTTCACAACACTATATATAATCCCTTTTCTTCAACTGTATACTACCATACCATACCCACTACACCAACCTATCCATTGTCCTCCACCACTGTCCTTTATGCCTCCTTTCCTCTCCTTTCCCCTATGATAGTTTCAGCTTTACAATTATATATCCAGGGATTATTTATGTTTATTCCAAAATTTTTGAAATATTTTAATCCAATACTTTAAATCTAAATAATTTTTTCCTTTAAATATTTAGCTCTACTGTCTTTTCAAAATCAAAGGAACAATGGTTTACAGTACTATACATTATTTAGGAGAGTAAGTTCACATGTTCTCAGGTTTATGTCATCAGATCACCACACCCACCAATAAAACATCCATAATCCTTTACCATCTAATATTGGGTTTGGCATATACATGATTATTTTGTTGAAATATGTTCTGTCTATCCCCATTTTACTATGAGTTTTATACTATAAATGATTGCTGAACCTTGTCAAATCTCTTCATCTATTGATATGATTTTTTAATTTCTCCTTTGTCGATAGAGTGAGTAGAATTCTGTATGTAGAACTGCCTCTGGAATAAATCCCATTGGTCATGATGCATGGTTCTTTAGTGTATTGTTAAATTTGTTTGCTAAGATTTTGTTGAGGCATTTGCATCAGTGCTCATGAGAGATAATGGTCTGTAGTTTTGTTTTGTTTCGTTTTTTTTTGGTGGAAAGGGTGTCCCTGTCTACTTTTGTTATCAGAGTAATGACCACATAAAAGCGTTTGGGAGCATCCACTCTTCCTCAAAATTTTTGGGAGAGTTTGAGAAAGATAGGTACCAGTTCTTCTTTCAATGTGTGGTAGAATTGAATAGTAAATCAACTTGTTTCAGAGTTTTTGGGTTTGGGGAGACTTGATTACTGTTTTATTTTTTTCACTGTAATTGGTCTGTTAAATTTTTTTTTCTTCCTGATTCAGTCTCAGAAGGTTATAGCTCCTACAGATTTTTCCGTTCCTTCCTGATATCCAATTTGTTGGCATAATGATTTTCATGATAGCATTTTAAGATTTTCTGTGTTTCAAAGCTGTTATAAATTCCCCTCTCATTTCTGAGTCAATTTATTAGAGTCATCTCCCTTTTATCATTCTGAGCAGAGCTAAATTTGTATATTTTCTTCATTTATTCAACAAAGCAATCTTTAGTTTCACTGAATTTGACTATGGACTGTTTATTGAAGCATTTTCTTTTTTCTGTAAGTAAGCCTGTATTACTATATACTTCTCCATTATTACAAGTTTTGCTTCATCCCATTGGTTCCGATAAGTCATAGTCTGGTAGACATTTTTACATTTCTTTTTTATTTTCTCATTAAATCAATAATCATTCAATATTGCATTGTTCAGTTTCAAAAATTTCTGACTTTCTTTGTGGTATATAGTTATATTTTAATACATTGTGATCAGAGAAGGTATCTGTTAGTATTTCAGCCTTCATGAATGTATTGACACTTGTTTCAAGATACAATCTGTGGTTTAAGCTGGGAAATATTCCATTTAGTTTTGATTGACCCTTTATCTTTATTACATATATAAATGAAACCATGTAATATTTGTCTTTCCTTCTGACTTATTTTACATAGTATTACCCCCTCCAGCCCCATTCATGTTGTCTCAAATGGCAAAAGTTCATTTGTAGTAACACTAAGTAGTATTTCATTGTGTAAATATTGTGTAAATATCTACTTAATGTTCTCATCTGTTCTTGTCACTTTTATTGTTTCCATAACTTTGCTATTGTAAAATGTGCTACAATGAACATAGGAAGGCACATATATCTTTGAATTAGTGCTTATTTATTTATTTATTTATTTGTTTGTTTGTTTGTTTGTTTGTTTATTTGTTTATTTGTTTATTTATTTATTTATTTATTTGTTTATTTATTTATTTATTTATTTATTTATTTATTTATTTATTTTGCATTTTGGGGTACTTACCCAGAAATGGTATTGCTAGATTCATTTGTGATACTTCAAGAAATCTTCACACTGTTTTTCATAAGTTCTATGCCAGTCTGGCTTCTGACCAATAGTTTATGAGTGCTCATCTTTCTCCACACCCTCCTGACATTTGTTATTGCTGAATTTTTTTTTTTACATTAGCCATTCTCACAGGTGTAAAATATATACCATTTTTGTTTTATTTGCATTTTACTAATCTTATCTGATGATGATTATTATATCATGGTCTACTGGGTATCTTTATTTCTTCTTTGGAAAATGATTTATTTAGTTTTACTGCTCATTTTTAAATTGTGTTGTATTATTTACAATAGCCAGGAATGGAAACAATTAAATGACATTAGTGGATGGATAAAGAATATGATATATGTGTATGTATTATAATATTTAGTCATAATAAATACTATTAAATACATTTTGTAATTTATTTATTATAAGTTACATTTATATTAAATAATATTCAGTTATAAAAATGAAATCTTACCATATCTGACAACATGGATTCTTGAGGGCATTACGTTAAAATGAAATAAGTCAGACAGAATGCCAAAGAATTTTTATTATGTTTAACAAGAGACAAAGAAAGTGTGGTAAGAACCTTAAAATGTACAAAATTTCAGTTTAAATGATTAAGTTGTAGAAATATAATGTATGGTATAATAACTATAGTTAACAAAACAATATAGCATATTTGCAAGCTAATTAGTGAGTAAATCTCTTCACAAGAAAAAATGCAACATTTGTGTAGACAGATTTTTAATTATACTTATTATAGTTATCATTACATAATAAATCTAAATATCAGATAATTACACAGTATACTGAAGTTAATATAATATCTTATATCAAGAATAACTTAAAAAATTGAAAATCCAAGCCATTAAAATTTCCAGGTCCACCTGTAAGAAAATTAGATTTGCTACTCTAGCCTAAAATTAGTGAAAAGGCTAAATGGACTGAAAGATTGAAATATCTACATTTCTTTCTGGTCTGCAAGAGAAAATAGAATTAAGGCTTCCCCCAAACAGAGAAAGTCTAACTTTAATCCAATTCATTGTACTTAGATATTAAGAACAAAATACAATGCATACAAAATGTGAAAACCACAACTTGAAGAGACAGAGCACATGACAGTACCAGACATAGTGGAGATGTTGGAATAATTAATGGGAATTTAAAACAACTATAATTAATATGCTAAGAGCTCTAGTTGGTAAAGTAGACATCATGCAAGAACAGATGGTCAATGTAAGCATAGACATGGAAATTCTAAGAAAGAATTAAAAATAAATGCTAGAGATTTTTGAAATACTCAAACAGAAATTAAAAAAAGACCTTTAATGAGTATATGGGAAGACTGAATATAGGTAAGGGAAGACTCTGAGCAAGAGGATATGCCAACGGAATCCTTGCAAATCAAAAAGTAAAGAAAACAAAGAGTCAAAAAAAAAAAAAACCTCCTAAATTAAAACCCATAGAATTATGAGACAAAACAAATGGTGCAGCTTATTTCCAATGGAAGGCCAGAGCAAAAGAGAGAATTTTGTAGAGCAAAATTCTACAGAGATGTAGAATTTTCAAATATTAATGAACATTGGATGCTAAAACACAGATACAGGAAATTCAGAGGACTAAGGAGACTCAGAAAAGAAAAAACTTCAACTAGGTGTAGCATTTTCAAGCTATAGAAAATCAAAGAATAATGAAAAGTTCTGAATGAAGACAGGAAGAAATCACTCCATCTATAGAGAACAAAGACTTAAATTAAAGGCTAAGGAAAATAGGATGATAAGGAATATCTGGAGGAATATCCATGTTCCTCCAGAGACTAATTTTTATCTCAAGTGTGAGTAGGAGAACATGACCTTTGGATTCAGAAAAAAAGTTGGAACTGATTATAGTTTGACTTCCTAGGTGTGGAGTTTGTAAATTATGGTTGAAGTGCTTACTGACCATAATTGGTTATGTCAAGTAAGTAACCATTATAAAAACTACATGTGGAAAGATAGTCTTGATATCCTTTACATAGTGTGCTTTTACAAGCAAAATTTAGGCTCATGATAGGTATACCAAAAAAAAAAAAAAAAGGTGATAATGTATGTTTTTTCCAGTTGGAGGGAAATACATAGGAAATATGCAAATATAACAAAACCTTTGTTGTTTCTTAAAATGAGCTGTTGTAGATACCTCACTTTAATTTTCCTACTATTCCTTTATTTAGTTGGTTTCTGACTACATGCTCTTTTTATCCCCATGGTGGTGTATCTGTACTTTATGTATTATTAACTGTTACCAACCAACATTATAGCAACAATGCTCAATTTGCTGTGAGGATACTTATTATCTGCAAAGATGAAGTTGGATAATAACAAGGCTACTAGAGCAAAGACTACTAGTAGAACAAAACATGTGGCTAGACTCTGTACTTTCTAAAGATGCATAAAAGGCTGAGCCAAAACATTAACTACAAATTTTTTTCTTCTTAATTGAAAATGTATAAGAGCCAACTTATCCAATAACAAAGACAGTTAAACTGATGGAAGTATATTATTTGCAAAATTATAGTAACAACAAAAATGATAATGATTAGAATTATATATATGTAATGCTGGTAATGTGCCCAGCACTGCTATGGTTTGTGTGTGTCTATGTGCATCAATCATTTAAAATCCTTACATAGATGTTTAGTTTTCATATATATATATATATAATTATAATATATATATTTATCCTAATAAGTTTCTAGGCTACTTTTTGTCCCTCATTTTCCACTGGTAATAAGTTTCTTGCTTATTGGAATGAAATGTTTCTAAAATGCTTACTAGTTACATGAACTGTGTATTGATAAAACTAGTTAAGTCACTGAGTCAGAGATTATTGGTTGCCTTAGTATATTTTCTTCCCTCTTTTCATAGAAATGAAGTTTCAAAAATTAGCTAAGCATGTGGTCTTTCTGAAAAAAATATAAATCTTACACTTTCTAACTTCTGCAGTTATACATGGGCAATTTTAGTCAATGTAAGCATCATAAATTAGTGTGCAATTGCTGCTGCTGTAACAAATTTTGTGCTTAAATGACATGAAATTATTATTTTGCAATATTAGGAGGCAAAAATCTGAAATGGGTTTCTTTTTTTATTTATTTTTTATTTTATTTATATGTAAATTTCACATCTTTGCAATCCCAGGGATTTGCCCCCCTTTCCCTTCCCCTCCCCCTTTCCCTTCTGTCCATTGTTGTGTGCATCAGTTTGGTGCTCAGCCTGTTTTGTCTTTTCCTCTTGGCTTTTATTTACTTTTTTTTCTTCAATATGTCCCATATATTAGTGAGACCATTTGACTTCTGTCTCTTTTTTACTTGTTTCTGCTAGTATGATTCCTTCTAAGTACATCCATGTTGTCAAGAAGTCGTCTAATTTGTCATTCTTAATTGATGAGTAGTACTCCATTGTGTATAAATATCACATTTTTTTCAACCGGTCGTCTGTTTTGGGACACTTGGGTTGCTTCCATGTCCTTGCAATTATAAATAGTGTTGTGGTATCATCCGGGCACAGGTGTCCCTTTGTACCCACATTGATAGATTCTTTTGGGTAGATTCCCAAGAGAGCAAGAGAGCAATTGCTGGGTCAAATGGTAGATCCATTTTCATTAATTTGAGGGTCCTCCACACAGCTTTCCATAGAGGTTGGACCAGTTTACACTTCCACCAGCAGTGTAAGAGTGTTCCCTTCTCTCCACATCCTCGACTGTTTTTGAATGTGGGCCATTCTTACTGGTGTAAGGTGGTATTTATTGTTGTTGTTGTTGTTGCCTGTTCTTTGAATGTGAACCATTCTTACTGGTATAAGGTGGTATCTCATTGTGGTTTCGATTTGCATTTCCCTTATTGCTGGTGATAATGAGCAACTTTTCATTTGTCTGTTGACCATTTGTATTTCCTCTTTGGAGAAGTGTCTTTTTAGTTCTTCTCCCCATTTTTTGATTGGGCTTTTTATTTTGCTTTTGTTTAGTTGTGTGAGTTCTTTGTGGATCTTCATTATTAAACCCTTATCACTATTGGGGAGGGCAAAAATTTTTTCCCATTCGGTTGGGCTTCTTTTTTTTTTTTTTTTGCTGGACAGAAGCTTTTTAGCTTGATATAGTCCCATCTGTTTATGTTTTCTTTCATTTTTTTACCACTGTAGATGCTTCCAGAAAGGGATTTCTGAATTGTAAGTCCTGAAGGGTTTTACCCAAGTTTTCCTCTATGTATATTATGATTTCAGGTCTAACCTCTAAGTCTTTTATCCATTTTGAGTTGATTTTTGTACATGGTGTGAGGGAGCTGTCTTGGTCCATTTTCTTGCATATCTTAGTCCAATTTACCCAGCACCATTTATTGAATAGGCTATCTTTGTTCCAGCGTAAGTTTTTCACTCCTTTGTCAAAGATTAGTTGACTGTATATGTGTGGTTTTATTTCAGGGCACTCAATTCTTTTTTCACTCCTTTGCCAAAGATTAGTTGACTGTATATGTGTGGTTTTATTTCAGGGTACTCAATTCTGTTCCATTGATCTCATTGTCTGTTTTTGTAACAGTACCAAGCTGTTTTAATTATTTTGGCTTTGTAGTATAGTTTGAAGTTTGGAATTGTAATACCGCCATTCTCTTTTTTTCTGGTCAGGAGGTTTTTTGATATTTGAGGTCTTTTATTATTCCATATGAATTTCAGTAATTTTTGTTCTATCTCTTTAAAAAATGTCATTGGGATTTTTATTGGGATTTCATTGAATCCATAGATTGCCTTTGGTAAGATGGCCATTTTGATGATATTTATCCTTCCAATCCATGAGCAGGGAATGTCTTTCCATTTCCTTATGTCTTCTATCTCTTTTAGTGGTGTTCTAAAGTTTTCTTTGTAGAGTTCTTTCACATTTTTTGTTAGGTTTATTCCCAGGTATTTTATTTTTTTTGGTGCAATGGTAAATGGCATGGTTTTTCGAATTTCTTCTTCTTCTTTTTGACTTTTTGTATATAGGAAAGCTTCTGAATTCTGTGTGTTGATCTTGTATCCAGCTACCTTACTGAACTGGTCTATTATTTCAAGCAATCTTTCTGTGGATTTTTTGGGGTCATCTATGTAGAGAATCATGTCATCTGCATATAATGATAGCTTCAGTTCCTCTTTACCTATTTGTATCCCTTTTATGCCTTTCTCTTGCCTTATTGCCCTAGCTAGAACTTCCAGTACAACATT